>JAVQIZ010238268.1:0-10355 GCA_036023535.2 Galaxias brevipinnis | reverse complement strand
TTTTATCTGTTCTCATCTGCTTCAGTCTCCAGCTTTAGTCTGCTTTTTTCTCCTTATCTTACCTTGACTCTGCTCTCCTCTGCTTTGGTCTGCTTTCCTCTCCTTATCTTACCTTTACTCTGCTCTCCTCTGCTTTGGTCTGCTTTCCTCTCCTTATCTTACCTTTCCTCTGCTCTCATCGGATTTGGTCTACTTCTCTCTCCTCGTCTCACCTCCCCTGCTCTCCTCCAATTTAGTTTGATTCCCTCTCCTTGTCTTGCCTCCTCTGTTCTCCTCTGCTCTAGTCTGCTTTCCTCCCGTTGTCTTAACTCCTCTGTTCTCTTCTGCTTTAGTCTGCTTTCCTCACGTTTTCTCACCTCTCCTTGGCGCTCCTCTTCTTTTTTTCCCCTCTGCTCTGCTCTCCTCTCGTCTTTCTATCTCTCTGCACCGGGGCTTCATTTGCATTGCAGAATTAGCTCTCATAAGTGTTACCTTGCCAGATGTCTACTGGAGGAGGGTTCCCGTGTACAAGGAAGCCTTTTCACATGAAAAATCCTTCCGGAATGTGAATCATTCCCCGACTTTTTTTCCCCCTACTTTGCAGTTTACAATAGCTTACACTGTAGCATTGCCACTAATCCCTAGCATAAGTGTGTTTCTTCCTAGCCTTCTATGCGGCCCTCCTGCCCCTCCGAGGAACCCTCTGGTTAGCGTGTGGGTGTCAGTGTGGAACAGCCCTGGAGAGCTGTCGGCGTCGGTGTTACCCTGCTCTCCCTCTGCGGCCTCCGTAGACGTGGGCTGGCTATTCTATACGGCTACGCTCGGTGGATTAGCAGCGTGGCAGGCTGCATAATTAAATAGGCTGTGTGGGCTCTGTTAATTGGCTCTGGAACGCCTAGAGAGAGGGAGAGAGAGAGTGTGTGTGTGTGTGTGTGTGTGTGTGTGTGTGTGTGTGTGTGTCTCCGTTGCCAGAATGCCCAGTGTAATAGGCGTGTTTGGACCGTCCTCAGAAAGCCTGCTGGGGATTGGTGAAGGCCGCGTCGCTCCACCTCTCTGGCCTGACCCCGGAGCCCTGAGGAGGGGGTCCAATCAGGCTGGCACCACAAATACACTTACATCACACGCACAGATCCGGCACCTGCTGCGGATGTAGTGTACACACCTATGTAGCATCAACAGCACACACATTAGGCACATACACTAGCACACGAACTCCAATAGACAGACAGGCACACACACAAACACAACAACAGCGCACATCCTAGAAACTGGAACAAAAACCAGGGCTTTTCCTGTTCTTTGTATTTACACTGTAGTGACTCTGCACTGAGGATGCTACAGCATGCAGATTCTTTTACATAATGAGGTCTGTTTATGCTTGTTTGTCTCCCCTGCAGGGATGTGAAGCCTGACAATATCCTGTTGGATGAACAAGGTGAGGACGGAGACTCTTTCTTTAAAGGTTTGATAGGTGAAGGGTCATGCACGCGGTTCGTTGCTCTTGCACGCCAAGTTTACATTGCGTGGTAGGCATGGGTTTTTTCCAGTGGGGCCCCTCTTAGAAAGATAGTGAGTGCAGTGTCACACACGCAGCCAAGGGAGCATCCAAAGTGTCTCTGCCAAGGACACACAGCAATGACCCCCGCAGGCTCCCGTCGCCACGGCAACGCCGTCTCGGGAGGCAGGCCGGGTTTGCATTTAGCACAGCGACAAGTCTCGAACACACCCAGTTACACAAGGGCGCCCCGGGTCGACTTTCCCAAAGACCTCCATGGAGGTTTTTAAGAGAGCCTGAAGTCCTGTCACACCACACTGTAGTCTCCATTGTTCTGTTTTTCTTTTCTTTTTCTTTTTTGAGACATTCGCTTACCTGGGGCGTGCTCGTGTGTCATTGTTAACAGGCCACGTGCACGTGACCGACTTCAACATCGCCACGATTATCAAGGACGGGGAGAGAGCCACGGCTTTAGCAGGCACCAAGCCCTACATGGGTGAGAGGCACACAGCCTGACAGCAGTCATGTGGACCTTTGGTCCTGTGGAGGTGAGCTTAACGTGTGGTCCTCTGCCCCCCCCTCCAGCCCCGGAGATCTTCCAGTCCTTTGTGAGCGGGGGCACGGGCTACGCCTTTGAGGTGGACTGGTGGTCCCTGGGGGTGACCGCCTTTGAGGTGCTGCGCGGATGGGTGAGTCAGTTCCTCCGTGGACGTTTTTGAACGTGGGGTTCTGTCGGTCTGAGAGGGGTGTTTTTGAACGTGGGGTTCTGTCGGTCTGAGAGGGGCGTTTTTGTTTGTGTGTTCTGTTTTCCGCTCTGTGACCTTTACACCCCCCCCCCACCTCTCCTCTCACTTCCACAGAGGCCCTATGACATCCACGCCAGCAACTCAGTAGAGTCCCTCATGCAGCTCTTCAGTACGGTCAGTGTTCAGTACAACTCCGCCTGGCCCAAGGACCTGGTCTCCCTGCTGAGGAAGGTGAGTAGACCCCATACCGGATGGATCAAGTGTCTCATAGTGGATGGAAGGGATGCTCTGGAAGTGCTGACCCGGGGTCAGCCCTCGTTAGAGCGACCCCATCCGCTCCCGCTCTGAGGACTGACCCAGGGTCTGTGCTCTGAAATCAGCCCTCTCTCTCTCACTCCGTGGTGGTTCGGCAAATTGGGTTTATGTGGAGAGAGAGAGGAGGTGATGGGGGGGGGTTAGGGGGTTGGGAGGTGACGAGGGATGCCAAATAGAGGTAGTGTGTGTGTGTGTGTGCGTGCGTGCGTGCGTGCGTGTGTGTGCATGCGCGAGCAAGAGAGACAGAGGGAGATGGACGCGGGCACTCCAGATCCAGGACGGCAGGGGTCGCCTCTTCCGCTCAGCCGCCAATCAATCACCACGCCTGGACTCCACGGAGACAGTCCTAACCATCCCTCACGGGGGGGGGGGGACGAATCACCGTGTGGGTGGGAGAAGGGGTGGAAGAGGGGGGGGGGGGTTGCCATGGCAATGGGCCCACCAGTCCCGTCATGCGTCTCGTAGCTCTAATCCGTCCCGGGGCGATACCCAAACAGATGTTCGCCTGTTAGACACACAGCGCCAGCGCTGTAATCTCCTCCGTCGGCCCCCTTAACAAATGATCTGAGTCACACCCTCTCATCCCTACCGGTCCGTTCCGGGTGAGCCGTTTTGGGTTTTGGAGAAGGCACCTGATGAATGTTGGTTTTTGGATTTAGATTGATGAAAGAGTGCCCCCTGCTGTCGATAGGTCTTGCACCGTGGATGATAGAATTCAGCTGTTTTAGTGTGTTTTGAGGGGGCGTGAAGTGACACAGCAGCGTGAAATGATGAAATTGTTCTAAGGACGTCGCACTTGTGTCGACGACGCAGAAGCTGACTTACCGTTTAGGCTGCACTCGAGTCGAGTAGTTCACCTGATTACCATGAAGACGTCATGAGCACTGAGCAGTCTGTGTGTGTGCGTATGTGTGTGCGTATGTGTGTGCGTGCGTGCGTGTGTGTCTCTCCAGTTGTTGACGGTGAACCCGGAGCACCGTTTCTCCAGCTTGTCTCACATGCAGACGGCCCCCTACCTCGCCGACGTGAACTGGGACGCTGTGTACGAGAAGAAGATGGACGCCGGCTTTGTCCCCAACGTAAGCGGCACGCTCACTAATTGGTCCTTTCACACGGAGCGCACGCAAACACAAGAACAGCCCCTACGCCTTTAGCTCCGTATGAATTAGTCCCCGTTGACACACACACACACATAATATCTCACGCAATTTCTCCCGACCGTCACGAAGGCCTAGTGTTTGAATTATGCAAAGCCATATGGATTGCCATTTAGGTATTCACGCTGTGTAGCGCTCCTTACTGAGAAGGCTGTGTGTGCCTTTACGAGCAGGCCAATGTTCCAGGGGCCTGCATGCCTCTGGCCGTGGCTACACCCGCGCTCTTGTCAGGGTTTGGAAGCACTTCTTGTGTGTGCTGACCTGTGTGTGTGTGTGTGTGTGTGTGTGTAAACTCTTTGCCCGGGGGTCTCTTGCAGAAGGGCCGCCTCCACTGCGACCCCACCTTCGAGCTGGAGGAGATGATCCTGGAGTCGCGCCCGCTGCACAAGAAGAAGAAAAGGCTGGCGAAGAACCGCTCTCGAGACAACAGCAAGGACTCCCAGTCGGTGAGCGGGCGCCGTCCATTGTCATTGCCCGACCCGTAGTACGGACACTGGGTGACTGGTGTGACGATCCTCTACGGGCTATCTGGGGTGTGGGTGTGTCTGTGTGCTCGTGGCAGGGTAACCAGGGTAACCGGGAGCACCGGAGCTCCCATGGGTATAACAGTACTCACCTCATACACCTTCTCTCTCTTCCTTACTCTCTTTAGTTCTGGCTGCACGCGTTGTAGTTATCTATACACCCTGCAACACCCCCACACTCATTTTCACGCACTCACCACACTACGCACTGATAACACTGACACACACCCTTACTGTGTGCGAGTGTGTGGAAGAGGCGGAAGATTTGGTTTAATAAAACCATTTGCTTAATCTTACTGTGCGTGCGTCTCCATGTTTGTCATGGCCCTCAGAGCCAGGTCGTAACCACGGCTACTCCAGAGCAGCGGCTGAGGTCAGGAAGCCAGTGGGAAACCCCTCGGACATCGCCCAGACCATATTCCAATCGGCCGGAGATAAAAGATTGTTTGTAAATAAGACCGTCCTGTTTAATTAAAGTGCATAGAGAGCGAGCCCCCTCCCCTGTTCCCCCCTGACGAGAGTTAATTGTCTGCTGTGGCTCCCTGCACGTGTCTGTTCAGGCTGTGCAGCCGAGCACACGCTGTCTCTCCCCCCCAGCCCCCCCTGCCTCTCCCCCTCCAGCCCCCCCGGGCTTTCATCATCACCCAGCCCCGGCTATGATAGCCCCCACCGACACTCACCAGAGAGGCTCCGTGTCTGATCCACCTTATCGCCCGGGACGGGGAAAGTTATTTGCTGTGAAGGTTGAAAGTCAGACGGGCGGCGTCCATATTCATGAGGAGGAGGAGGAGGAGGAGGAAGAGCAGGTTGCTCTCGGGTGAAGACCGCCATTAGGCTGAGGCCATGTTTAAGAGCCGACCTGGTTTCTTAGCGCGGCTGATCTCTTGTTTGTGTGTGCTCGGAACAGGGCTCTGAAATAACAGTCCAGAAGAGTCTCCCATGTAAGCCCCAGGCCCCTTGTGCCGGTTATAGGGTAGAGTGTGTGTGTGTGTGTGTGCGTGCACGCACATCTGTGTGAGCGCGCGTCCTGGGTTATTACCTAAATGATTAGATTATGAAGCCTTCTGTGGTGTTGTCATGGCCGCGAGTGCTTTCGGAAATATGAGCTTCTATTTTCGGCCCGCTCCCAACATCTAATTTGAGGAAAGCACACAAACACATCAGGTCTTTGATTTAAAAGGGGGAGGGAGACGCCGCCACAGGAGGAGGGTCCACCTGTTGATTTATAGAGCTTGAATGGAGATTGGAACTGTGTGTGCGTGTGTGTGTTGAATGATGACAAAGATGATGTTGATGTTGTTGTTGAACATGAGGTGGACTGTTCTCTCTGCCTCTCTGACCCGCAGGAGAACGAGTACCTACAGGAGTGCCTTGACGTGGTGCAGCAGGAGTTCATGATCTTCAACCGTGAGAAGTAAGTGGACTCCAAAGGAACAAACCGCCTTAAAGTACTCATGGAGTCCAAATGACTCTTATCATCCGAGCGGGATGCGGCTCGTGTATTTCACTGAGGGATCTTTACGGTGTCGAGTTGATTTGAGGACAGTGATCTGTTTACGAAACACGCCCCTCCTCAATCTTCCCTGCTAAATAACCATGCTATGTAAATCCGATTGAATTACGCTTTCCTTGTGGGATATTGTGGAGTCTTTTGTTTTGTTTTGAAGCAGCATAATAGGCCCTCATCATCCATAAAGACGGCGTATGTTCATTTTTCACGGAACGTGGCTCGTCTCCTTGGAAGAAAGGAATATTGGTTCAGAGTAGCTCTAAATGATCAACTCCTTCATTACTGGCCGCTGTCTGCTGTTGCAGCGTGAGCTGGAAGCCTTCCCGCATGGCAAATGGAGTTTCCTTATTGCTGTAATTAATGGCGCTCCACTTCTTCCTATTTTTAGCCCTCCTCGGTAGGAATAGACATATCGCCGACTTCAATCACAGACTCCGACTCCGACTCGCCACGCATTTGGTACATCTCATTACCGCCATGGCTCCTGATGTTGATTATATGTTTGTGTGTGTGTGTGTGTGTGTGTGTGTGTGTGTCTCTGTGTGTGTGTGTCTGTCTCTCTCTCTCTCCCTCCCTCTGTGTGTGTGTGTGTGTGTGTGTGTGTGTGTGTGCCTCTCTCTCTCTGTCTGTGTGTGCCCGTGCGCGGGCGCGTGCGTGTTAGGTTGAAAAAGCCTCCGTCGGAGGGCCAGCCGGAGGGCGGGGAGTGTGAAGGCGGCGAGGCCGTGCCGGATGACGCCAGCGGCGGCGACGGCGAGGCCGAGGCTGGCGGCACCGAGGACGATGAGCCGGAAGCCGAGCCTGAGCCCGAGTCCTCTTCCAAGCGGAGCATGTGCGGCTCCGTGTGCTCCTCTCCCGGCAGCTGCTAGCACCACAGCGCCCCCCAGGTGGCCTCTCGGGGCGGCTGCAGCACTGGTGTGTGTGTGTGTGTGTGTGTGTGCGTGCATGTGTGTGCGTATGTGTGTGTGTGTGTACCATGCCTATAGATACTCTGAGAACTCCTCTATGTAGCCTGGGGAGGGAGGGCCAGCGGAATGCACAACAGCGCCCAAAATGGCTACCCTATTTCTTCTTCTGTAGCATCTCCACTGGTAAGACATGACAAGAAGTGTGAGTTCCACCCCCGGCTCTCGTCCCCCACAAAGCCCCCGTTCACCACGACCCTCCAGTAAGCTCTAACTTCTATGCAACACACAGTATAGCATGATCGTAGGCTATCGTTTCTGGAAGGAGTCCACAAGCGGCGGGGACGCAGATTTCCACGCATGACGACATCCCAAGCAACAGGAAGCCTAAGGGTTCGGGAGTGGTTTGGTTTGAAGGGAGAAAAACCTGCCCGCTCAGCCCGGTCTAGATAGTAGCTAGCTCCCTGTTCAAAACTCAAATGGGGGATTGTTTAATTATTCAGGAGAGTTAGGCACTCCTGGGTTTGCCTGGGTTGCTCGCTAGCTCTTTCAAACCCCCCCCCACCCCCTCATCGTACGCCCTTGTTCCAAACAACAATAAGAGTTCTCTCCGAATGCCTACTTCTTGTTATATCAGTGACAGCATATCCCAAGTATTTATAACTGCCTTCATACTCCAACGAAGATTAGTCCAGTGGTGTGTACTACAAATTTTGGTTGCACAACCGCTATTTTCCGAGAGAGCCTTTCTGTGCGTATGGGAGGATGTGGTTTCCAGCCGTGTAAGTGATGTGGAGTTGTAATCAATTGTGGGTAATGTTACTATAATCATGGCTACCATATGCATAATGCACTAGCATGCTCCTTTGATTTCCCACCCTAAGCAATTAGCCTTTTTCTTTCTAGACGATCTGCTCCATCAAATCCTTGTTCTGACTGTTTAACGCTCTCATTACCACTGTCGCCAAGGCGGAAAAACTAAAGAATTTTCAGCTTATTGATCTTTGGTGGTTGCCAAGAAGAGTATTTATATTCCCCTCTCCATGCGTACACAACTCTTGAGTGTGTGCGGAAATGGTCTCCTAAGAAAAGAGTTTGTGCCCACATTCCACCTCTTAGAACCTGGATACCATACGAGACCGCGATACCAGTTCATCGGCGGAATTCGATTTCTTTGAAATTAATTGCTTTTCCATTCTAAAGACCTTTCTCCCGGTGGACATTGTCTAAGGGGCTGTACTGAGTTCTTTAGCTGCGCAGGTATTTGAGAGTCGTAGTTGTTATACAGTAGTCTGTAAGTAGCGATAGTTGTACATTTTAAGGTGGTGCCATTAATCCCAGCCTGGACACCTGGGGACATGTAGCATAGTCCACCTTAAAACCCAAGGCCTGACCAATTCATCCCATGTAAATAGCCTACGTCATCCTAACGCCACAGTTTTATGTGGGACTGCTTACTTAACTACACGTTACTCAACGAACAAGTTGTCTGAGGCCAAACCTTCCTACCGACTTGTTCTAGACTTATTTCCAAGTGTGCAGGCACAACTTGTAGGCAAATATGCCAAAGCTTTTCTACCATTTGCAGAGCCATTTCTAAGGAACCTTTGAGTGTGTGAATGTGTGTTCCTCGCCAGTACAGCATACTGTAGATCCAGTGTTTCTTCTGCAAGTGAAAAAAAAATCACGTCATTTGTATTTGTATACGACCATGTGATTATGTACAGTATAAAGGAATTATATACTTTTGGGGTGTATAACCACTATGATATATAATTTGACAAACAAAGCCTCTTAAAGTGGGCGGCGTGGGGAGGGGGAATCCTTCCAATTATGTCTTGAAAAAAATAACAAGTGCATTAACAGTAACTATAGTCTCAACTCCTGCATTCTCTGCATGTACCTATCCAGTATAAGTCTTATTTATCAGGGGCCCAGTTCTGTGGTCTGATTGGCTGATGTGTGCATGCACAAGCTTCTGGTATACCTCACATACCTCGAGGTTCACCTGGCAACGGGTGATTGACACAGGCCCGTTCAATCAGTACCCAGAGGTGCTAGAGTGACTTTCTTTATCGAGCGTGCCCGAGAAGAATTCGTGAGCCTCTAGGACTGTACAGTTGAACTAATTCCAATGTTACATGGTTGGCATGATATTTGTAAATGACATTTGGCATCCTGTAGAATGTGTTTTGTTCAAGTATATGGGCTTGTTTCCTTGCTAAGTGGATGGGTTTTTGTGAAAGTCAGCAATGTATTCAAACTTCAATGCAAGTTATGTTTGATTACTGTTTGACTGGGCCAACGGGACATGAGGGCGTGAGGAAGACTAGTTTTAGTTACCCAAAGGCTCTCTGCTCAGACATTGCTTGGTGAAGAATCTGTTCGATTTCTCAGACTAGATATTCAAATCTATCTTTATTATTCATAAACAAAAAAACTGAAATTCCGAATATGCGGAGTACCAGAAATTCAAATTGAATGGTATGTTGACAATTTGCAGATGTGTTGGTAGTATGATTTCATTAGTTATATATAGTGTAGCTTGTTATTAAGTTACATAGCCTACTAAACTATGATATTGTCATTCGTTCCCTTGATATAAATTAAGATGTTTTATTGACCTTGCTTGCATAACATTGAAGATAAAATAAGCTATTTGGTGACATATATCTAGCCGAGTATCAGACAAGGCACTTAGCCCATCCAATCATTGCAGATTGATTCGTTCACAGCTTGCGTTCAATTCTGACCTTTGTGCAAACACTTTGTTATGTAGTGTCTTGTCGAGGAACCCAGACAAGAGAAAAGAACCATTTGCCCCTCTTCTCTTAACGATGCTATGTTTCATAACGTTCTTTATGGTAAGATATTAACGGAGAATGCACTTGCAAGCCGGAGTCTCAGTTAAAGCCTTGTGCTGTACCTGCTCCCACTGCTCTGTGTATTTCAAACATGCTGCTTTTAATTGCTTTGATAAAGAAATAAAACTCCTTCAAGTATTCAAACCTCACGTGTTTTGTTTAATGACTCTTTTGCTGTTCAGACACATCCACAGCGTCAATGACACGTTATACCAGTAGCACATGGGTAATGTAATTCCGTAGGTGTAGGGCTGCTCCAGTGAGCGATGGACAGACAGTCTTGAGCAGAAGGGCATAAGGGGAAATAGAGGATCACAGAGGTTAATGAATCCTTTTCCAGAGCACAGATAGCTGATTTTTAAGGTTTGAGTTGTAGTTTGGGACTGGGTGTGAGAGGGTGACAGGAAAAGGATGAGTGTTCGGATTATGAGGAGCGTACAATGCAGACAAGTAGGTATTAGTGTCGTGGCTTATCAACTGTATCACATTTCCAATAAGCTCTCTCTAAAGCAAGGGACTTCGTTTAAAATACTGAATACACGCAGTGTATTAGTGACACAGCTTTAGGCTTCATACACAAGTCCAAGTTCCAGGAGGAGTAAAGTGCCCATCGCTGTGTTATTGTCCATGTTCTCGAAGAAGCCTCACGGATCTCATTGGTGGGTCCAGGGAGCCGTGAGACCCAGGGGTGGACGACTGTCGTGTTCCTGTACTTCCTCTGCTCCCCTCTGGTCACCTCAGGAATCTGCCTGGCCTTCCAGGATGTCTACCAATGGTTTGCCTCTGGTGTCCAGCAGGGGGCTCCACTCGGGAGCCTCAACGGCGTCCAGTAGAACAGCGAGCTCAGCTTCCAGCTCCTGGAC
>JAVQIZ010238245.1:0-14279 GCA_036023535.2 Galaxias brevipinnis | reverse complement strand
CGTTAACACTGTTGTTGTTGTTGTTCTGTTGGTGCCTGACGTTAATGTTGTTGTTGTTGTTGTTGTTCTGTTTGTGCCTGACGTTAATGTTGTTGTTGTTGTTGTTCTGTTTGTGCCTGACGTTAACACTGTTGTTGTTGTTGTCGTTCTCTCTCCAGCCAACGTGGCGGCAGCTGCCGGAGGCTTTATCTACTTCCTGAGCTACCTGCCCTACGTGTTCCTGTGGCCACGCTACGACCTCCTCAGCCACGCCCAGAAGGTGTCGGCCTGCCTCATCTCCAACGTGGCCATGGCAATGGGCGCCCAGCTCATCGGCATGTTCGAGGGCAAAGGTCGGTGGCGTTGGGTTGGAATGGTTGCGACCGCTGGGACGGACCCGGTCCTTCCCCTACATTTTTTTTTTTGTCTTTAATAATGTTTAGCCAACATATATTTCAGATTCACCCAACGTCCTCCTCCTCTCTCCACCCCACCTCTCCCTCAGGCACGGGCATCCAGTGGTGTAACCTGTTTGACTCGGTGACGGTGGACGATGACTTCTCCCTGGGCCAGGTGCTGGGGCTGCTGCTGCTGGACGCCCTGCTGTATGGACTGGTGGCCTGGTACGTGGAGGCCGTGTTCCCCGGGGAGTACGGCGTGCCGCTGCCCTGCTACTTCTTCCTGCTGGTACGTGAAGACCCGCCCACAAACACTCACCGCCCCAAACAAACATGGCCGCGGGCGGGTTCCAGGGACAGCACAATAGGAATGGTGTAGAGGAAAGATGGCGCCGTGCAGTAGTCCTCAGCCTGATAGACTTCACACGCACTCACAGCAGTTTTTAAATGGAGATAGTAATGATAATTTTATTTGTATAACGTCGTTCTGAAACCCAAAGACGCTTGATGTTTTAAGACTTGGCTTTGCGTGAGGAAGGGCTGTAGAGGTCGACGAATGCTTCGCAAAGGCGGTTCGTTAATGGGAACAGGAAGCGGACGCGTGTGCCCTGCCAGTGAAAATGACCTAATAGACTATTGAGGTCATGAAATATCCATCACAGGAAGTCTTTGGAGGTCGACCCGTGCCCAGACAGGAAGCCAGGACAGCCCCCGCATTTGTCTGTCACACTCTGCGTGCATGGTCCCTCAGGGACCGCTGTGACTTCCAGAGAAGCCCCTTGGGGTGTGGAGGAGTCGCTTGCGTACTCTGTCCATTGTGGTGTGTTGCAGCGTGGGCGATGGGCGCGTTGCAGTGTGGGCGCTGGGCGCGTTGCAGTGTGGGCGCGTTGCAGCGTTGCGGCGCCGGGTGTGTTGCAGCGTTGGCGCTGGGTGCGTTGCAGCGTGGGCTCTAGGTGGCTGGCTTGTGGCATCAGCCTGGGGTTTACCAGGGCTGTTCCTGAGAAGTGTGTCTGAGAGTAGAGACACCCATGGAGGGAGAAGGGTCACTGGGACAATGGCCTCCCCCCTCAGGACCTCTGTCCATCTCCAGCGCCCCAGCCAAGCTCTCACTTGGCACCAACATCCTGAATAGTTGTATGGTCATCTATCATGCAGGAAACACATTTTTTTGTGACTTATTTATAGTCCACTGTATGACGCCCTCTTGAAAGAAGTTACGTATGTTTCTGCCCTAAATTTATATCTGAGTGCAAGTGTGTTCGGCTGTGAACTTATATTTGCAATGAAGAATAGATCGAATATTTGTGTATCTTTCCATCTTTCATTATTGAGCCCTATCTTGTTTCTTTTTGCATGTCCTTCTGATTTGTTTGGATATCACACAAATGGTCTTGAACTAATGAAAGTTCTGGGCAACATTAGGAGACCTTCATAAACTTTGCTTTACCCCTCACATCCACGCGGAATACAAATTCAGTGCCATCTTGTTTGGCTTCCCTTTAATTAGGGAGGAAGAAGTGGAGTTTTATCTGTGTAGCACCAGGTGGCTGGAGGGAGGCAGCTGCCATCGCCTTTATCTCAGAGGTGGTTCTGAAGAACGTTAGCACAGAAAATACCATCTCTCTGTCAGCGTTGGGTGAATCTTCAGGAGCACCACTCTGTTCATAGATGCTTCTAGTGTAGAATGGACCTCTTTACTTTCTGTCTCCGTACATCTTCATTTTGAAGTACACGTCTTTATACCTTATGTACTTGTTGATTGTGGAGCAGGGGTGAATCTCAGAAACGTCATATTACTAGACTCTTTGTATACCCATTTCAACCGTCTGAGCAAAAATAGGTGATTTCTTTTAAATTAATATTTCAAAGCAAAGCGTTTTCATTAATCACACTAATGGTACAGGCGGTGTATGATAGAGAGATAATAACAAAATTCAAAATGTATGGCAGGTCTCCTCTGAAACTGTCCTCTCCACCTCTAGCCCTCCTACTGGTGCAGCAGCCCTCGCATGGCCCTCGTCAATGAGAAGGAGGAAGAGGAGGATGCCGAGAAAGCCCTGAAGGGGGAATTCATCGAAGAGGAGCCTGCCGGTCTCATCTCTGGGGTCAAGATCAAACACCTGGCCAAGGTAGGGTGCTCAAACAATGGGCAAAAGGACCAAACACCTCCCTTTCTTTTATGAATCTCATTCTAAAAAGGCACCAAACCCCGACTCTCTGTTATAAACCTCATTCTACTAAGGTACCAAACTCTGACTGTTATAAACCTCATTCTAAAAAGGCACCAAACCCTGACTCTCTGTTGTAAACCTCATTCTAAAAAGGCACAGCTGGTCGAGGCCACCGGGGAAATATTAAGTGGTGGCTGTTCCAGTTCATTTGCTGCTCTCAGTAAGCAGGCCCCCAGGTCACCATGGCCTGCCCCTCCAGGGCATTAGGAGGAGTGCTGTGGAGCGCTCCACCCTGGGGTCGTGCTGATGGGGCTGCTCTGTCTCTGTGTTTCCCCACGGCAGGAGTTCAAATTGGGGAGCAAGAAGACTCGACAGGCGGTGAACGACCTGAGTCTGAACATGTTTGAGGGACAGATCACCGTGCTGCTGGGCCACAACGGGGCCGGGAAGACCACCACGCTGTCCATGCTGACAGGTGCAACACACGCACACGCACACGCACACACACACACACACACACATTACACGTTACAGAGCAGTGCAGCTCTCCTGAAATGCTATCCTCAGGGTGGGGTTCTGGAGCAGATGCTCCTCTGTGTGTTTTGGATCACGATATCAGCATACGCCTTTAGTCATACTTTTTCATCTAATTAAAACGTTATGTTTATTTTATTACTTCATATCTAGTTTGTTTCAATATTGTTTGATGGCCAAAGGGCACTTACACAGACAATTCCCCTTGGGATCAATAAAGGGAACTCCATATGGAGACGTGGACTTGGTGTTATTTGTTCGGATGTCCTCTGTGCTCCAGGCCTGTTCCCCCCCTCCAGTGGCCGGGCCTACATCAACGGCTACGACATCTGCCAGGACATGGCTCTGATCCGCCGCAGCCTGGGCCTCTGTCCTCAGCACGACGTTCTGTTTGAGAACCTCACGGTCAGGGAGCACCTGCTCTTCTATGCCCAGGTACACACACACACACACGCACGCACACCGACACACACACACACACACACACACACACACACACATAGACACACACACACACACACACATAGACACACACACACTCCCAGGTACACTGACACGGACATACACACACTCACTCAGACGCACACACACAGATATACTCACACTTACACACAGACACACACTGACACACACACTCACAGACACTGGAATTTAAAATCGCAATATCAGAATGAATAAAATTACTCTGAACACCCCCCCCTATCCCTCATCCCCTCCCCCTATCTCCCTCTCCAGCTGAAGGGCTACCCGAAGGACAAGATCCCTGCGGAGGTGGACCGTATCCTGCGCATCCTGAGCCTGCAGGACAAGCAGCTGGCCCGCTCCAAGACCCTGTCAGGGGGCATGAAGAGGAAGCTGTCTATCGGCATCGCCCTCATCGGAGACTGCAAGGTCGGTCGTCTTAAGAGGCCGTTCTGAATCAGTGCTACGTCCTGTAGCCTGTCTGTGTTTACCACACGTCCCTACTGGGCATTGGTATGAGAGTTATGTGGCCCCATCTTGTCAATCTGTTCTGCCTCCATCTTCTCCAACCCCCCCCCCCCCTGCGTCCAGGTGGTGATGCTGGACGAGCCCACGTCGGGCATGGACCCCTCAGCGCGCCGTGCCACCTGGGACCTGCTGCAGGGCGAGAAGCGCGGCCGCACCATCCTGCTCACCACGCACTTCATGGACGAGGCCGACCTGCTGGGGGACCGCATCGCCATCATGGCCGGGGGCGAGCTGCAGTGCTGCGGCTCACCGCTCTTCCTCAAGAACAAATACGGTGAGGAGGAGGAGGAGGACAGGAGGAGGAGAGGGCGAGGAGGAGGAGGGCAGGAAGAGGGGAGGAGAGAAGGAGGACAGGAACAGGGGAGGAGACAAGAGGCGAGGGGATGAGAGTGGTGGAGAGGGCCTTTTCTAGGCTGATGAAAGTGCAAGGGGGAGACAGATGTCAAAGGAGAGGGAAAACGAGCCAGACTAGTCCTGGAACACGACCGAGATGTACCTTCAGAGTTCTACTAAGAGTGGCAGAGAGGCAGAGAGAGGCAGAGAGAGGCAGAAGCAGGAGAGAGAGGCAGAGAGAGGAGGGAAACGTGGGGTAACAAAACCAAACAGGGCGACACACATCTTGTCTCTAACGCCACGCCCCCCATCCCTCCGCCAGGCGCCGGCTACCACATGGTGATTGTGAAGGACGTGCTGTGCAACGTGTCTGAGATCACACGCCTGGTCCACATGTACATCCCTAACGCCTCTCTGGAGAGCAGCGCCGGGGCCGAGCTCTCATACATCCTGCCCAAGGAGAGCACCAGCAGGTGAGACGACTGCCAGTCTGCCTGCCTGTCTCTCTGTCTGTCTGTCTCTGTCTGTCTGTCTACTTGTCTGCCTGTCTGCCTGTCTGTCTGCCTGTCTGCCTGTCTGTCTGCTTGTCTGCCTGTCTGCCTGTCTGTCTGTCTGTCTGCCTGCTTGTCTGTCTGTCTGCCTGTCTGCCTGTCTGTCTGTCTGTCTGTCTGTCTGTCTGTCTGTCTGTCTGTGTGTCTGTGTGTCTGCCTGTCTGTCTGTCTGCCTGTCTGTCTGCCAGTCTGTGTCTGTGTGTCTGCCTGTCTGTCTGCCTGCCTGCCTGCCTGTCTGTCTGTCTGCCTGCCAGTCTGCCTGCTTGTCTGTCTGTCTGTCTGTCTGTCTGCCTGCCTGCCTGCCTGCCTGTCTGTCTGTGCGCAAGTGTTTTCAGTGGCAAACTACCAACATTTAAATGCGCTAAAACACTAATATTCGATATGCAAGACCCCCACTTTGAACTACAGCACCACAGAAATGCGACTGATCATTTTGACAACAAGAACACATTAGGTCTACGATCAATTACATAATAAGCTTCAACCTATATTGTTTCATTCTTATTTATAAACTACTATTTTGATAGAGACGATGGGCTATAGCCTGTCCTGCATTCATGAAATGTACACAGTGAGAAGCTATTTCTCAGAAAACATAAATAGTAAATTATACAAAGAACAAAGAACTTACTGGCCTTTCTGACCGGTGTTTTAAATCCTTATGCCCTGATTTTGTCCATACAGTCTATCCTCCAACTGCAGCAAGTAAAATACAAGGGACGCAAAATAAAGATTTTCCTATGCCACTTTTTCTTTGTGAATGATTCAGTGTTAAAAACACTTATTTTCCTTTATTACGCGATTGATCGGTTGATGCAGGCCTAAACCTTTGATTCCCATCCCTTTCAACAAACAATTATCTCTGATTGCAGTGGCAGGCTAACTGACAGGCAAGCTGCCAGTGACAAGTCATGTGCAGTAAAGCAAGGGGCCAAGCCTGACGTGCCCTGCCAGGCTGAAGTAGCACTCCCCCCCGCGAAATTAGGAGAATAATGCGTGTGCAGACTCTTGTGATAAGAGCGTTGAGTCCAGGGCTGGTTTAGCCATTCCATTTGGTCTGGAGGAGGGAGAGGCTATGTAAACACAGTGTTGGAGCAGCAGCAGCAGCAGCAGCGGGCGTGTGTCTCATTATCGCCGCCGTGAGATAGCAGGGCGTTCAGAGTGCCCTGAAGTGTCCGCCGGACCGTTTCAATCAATGTCGGCCTGCTGTTCGGGAACACTTTCAATCATTACCTTTTTTAAATTACATTACAATCATTTAGCAGACGCTTTTATCCAAAGTGACTGGCAGAAACCGTGCTGTCAACACGTGAAGGTAAAACAACAGGCAGTCAGGTAGACAGCATCCCTGACCTAATCCCCTAGATGAGAGCTAAGGAAGTGCTATATTAAACACCAGGATACAAACAGAACCATCGCCCAAACCTAATATAAAACACTTTCTTTGTTTACTTAGTATATCGAATGTAAGTGCAAGGCAGATGCAACATATTACATTTCGACAGGAAGTGGACAGACACGTTCTCCTGCCTGGGTGTCAGCTGCACACCTCTGTTCACCCCCCTCCTCCCCCCTCTCTCTCTCCTTTATGTTCTCTCCACTTCCTCTTTCCTCTTGTCTTTCTAAGCCTCTCTCTGTCTCTCACACGTTTGCTCCCCCGCCTCCTCGTCTCCTTCGCTCAGCCTGACGATCGATAGTCGTTCAGACACAGAGCTTTGTGTCGTGCGGGGGCGGGCCACAGCAGACTGTGTGATGGGGGCTCCGGTCCTGTCCATGAGGCTTTTAGGATGTGAACCCCATGCCCCAGTGAAAGCCTGCTGTGGACGTCCTTCCCCAGGGAAAGCCTGCTGTATTATGAGATGTGAACCCCCTGTCCCTACAGTGAAAGCCTGCTATGTTAGGGTGTGGACCCCCTGACCCCGTAAAAGCCTGCTGTATTAGTGTGTGTACCCCCTGCTCCAGTAAAAGCCTGCTGTATTAGTGTGTGTACCCCCTGCCCCAGTAAAAGCCTGCCATGTTAGGGCGTGGACCCCATTCCCCAGTAAAAGCCTGCTAAGTTAGGGTGTGGACCCCCTGCCCCAGTAAAAGCCTGCTATGTTAGGGTGTGGACCCCCTGCCCCAGTGAAAGCCTGCTGTATTAGTGTGTGGACCCCCTGCCCCAGAATATAGCCTGCCGTATGTCGTATGTTGTTGTATCTGGTGTAAAGACTTTCATGTCTGGGTCGTCAGTGTTGATGATTCGTCTGGACAGTGTCTTACCTGCAGTATCGACCAACTCCTGTTAGCGCCGGTCGACCCCGTGAAGGCTGTGTCTTACCCATGTTGTGTCTCCCTGCCCCCCCCCCCCCCCCAGGTTTGAGCTGCTGTTTGCCGAGCTGGAGATGAACCGTGAGGAGCTGGGCATCGCTAGCTATGGAGCCTCAGTCACCACCATGGAGGAGGTGTTTCTCCGGTGAGGAGGATGGATGGCTGTGTGTCCAGACCAGCTGTAGTCCTGTGTCCATCTCTCCCCCCCCCTCTGTCCCCTTCCTTATGTTAGGCGGATTGAACCACTACTCTGATCATTAGGGCCGTCTCCTCTGTGTGTGTGTCCCTCAGCCTCTGTGAGATGTGCTAAAGGCTAGGTGGAGGATGTGCCAGGCTTGAGGACGTGGTGCGTTCACGAGCAAAGGCTTATGGCCGACATGTCTGCCCCCCGCTAAATCGCTCCCCATCCCCAGCCAGCTGCACGCTGTTGACTTAGCAATTATATCCGCCACTCTGGGTGGAGCGGGGTGTGTGTGTGCGTGTGTGTGTGTTTCTGCGTGAGTGTGTGTGTGTGTGTGTGTGTGTGTGTTTCTCCATGTGTGTGCATGTTGCGTGTGTCTGTGCTGTGTGCGTGCGTGCGTGCGTGCATATGCGTGCGTGCATATGCGTGTGTGCATGCTTCCAGCATAGCAGGAGTCAGTCACAGCAGGAGCCCCATTGGTCTGTGCTGTTCGTTATAGCTCACCACGCCCCTAAATGTCTGTCTTTGAAACGTTACCTGCTGTGAGCCTGTCACTGAATGACGCTCCTAAAGCTACATACAGTCTGTCATGGCGTCTCTCTCCGGCCCCAGCCCCTTCAGAGGACCCCAGAACCTTAAGCCGTCTTTCTTCACAGCCATGGTGTGAAGGCCCTGTACCTACTTCCACTCGCCCTGGGACGTGGTCTTTCCATTTTCTTCTCTCGTCTTTCTGGTGCACCTGACGCCACTCGAGTCTATAAATGGCGCCTTATTTTGCTCCACCCCCAGGGGGTACTCCCTTTTGTGAGCCAGAAAGCCCATGACTGTGCCTCCATCCTGGGCTGTGAAGGGAAAGTGATGGAGGGTGTAGATGGGTTTGTGAGGCCCCCTGGGTGGCCTTTATTCCACGACTAGGGTGTCTCTATTGGACGGGGCACATTTATCGTGGAGCTGTGAGTCATAGAAATAGCTCTTTATCCCCCTCTCTCTCTCTCTCTCTCTCTCTCTCTCTCTCTCTCTCTCTCACTCTCTTCTTGAGGAGCCATTGAGAAAAAAAGAAAGAAGATGTTCTTCTCTTCAGCTAGATCTCTTATCAGATGCAGTCCTTTTGTGTTTCAGTGGAGAGGACACCTATAGGGTCTTTACTTTTTCAAGGGTCTTCAGAGAGAGACGTCTCCTTCATTGTGATTCTCTAGGGACCTTTGCTTTATGCTTTCAGGTCGGCGTTATGTCGGCGTATAGCGAAGGCCTCTTTTAATGTCAGGCTGTTTAAATACCAACCGCCTACGAAGGTTGTATAACGACTGGACTACCAAATCAGTCCTTACATTGAACAGTTCTTTTATTTGTACACTGGTTATTTGTGCAAAGTCTACAGGTGTGACCCTCCCCTCTTGTTTTTTGTATCCAAGATAAAACAGAGAGTTCTAGTTTATGCCAAAGCTGTGTTAACAGCTCTCTGAACAAAGTGTGTGCTATTTTAGTAGTGCATCTTTACTATTTAAAGGATATCTGTTCTCTGCAGTGTCTGTAGTTTATAGGGTGCTAAAAATATAATTAAAGTGTGTGCGTGTGCGTGTGCGTGTGTGTAGAGTGGGGAAGCTGGTGGACTCCAGTCTGGACATCCAGGCCATCCAGCTGCCAGCGCTGCAGTACCAGCACGAGAGGCGCTCCCACGACTGGAGCGTGGACGACGCCAGCAGCATGAGCGACGTCACCGACTTCACCGACAGCGGCACTCTCATCTCTGAGGACTGCTCCAACATCAAGCTCAACACTGGGGTGAGACGCAGGCCCAAACTACTCTGTGTTGGAAAAGAACCGCCTTCCTCTACAATGTTATGCCTTCCAAACAGGCCTGTGTAGAACCAAGGCCCTCTAGTCACTGAAATACTTCTGGTGTCATAAAAAAAGCTACTGTTAGTAGTATTATTATTTGTTTGACTATTAATTTGAACATGATACTTTGCAGGGTTTTATAGAATATAGATGCTAAGACAGCACCGCAGGTCTCTAGATCCTCCACAGCCACACTGGATTTAACTGGTTCTCTCTTCCAGACACGACTGTACATGCAGCAGTTCTACGCCATGTTCCTGAAGAGGGCACTCTACAGCTGGAGGAACTGGAAGGTGATGGTGGCCCAGTTCCTGGTGCCCCTGATCTTCACCATACTGGCCCTGTCCGTGGCGCGCTCCCTACCGGGCCACAACAACGCCCCCGAGCTGCGGCTGGCGCTCAGCCACTACGGCCCCACCACCGTGCCTGTGGCCCTGGAGCCCGGGGCTGGGCCCATGGCCGCCGCCTGGGCTGAGGCCTACAACTCCCAGCTGGCCGAGCAGCTGGCCGAGCTCAGGAACATTAGCGGTGAGAGTTTGGATAGTTGGACGGCAGCCTAGAACATATTTCATCCAGTATATTTTTCTTCTCTATTTGGGTTTTGAGTGAATAGTTAATTTGAAATAGAAAAGCCATGGTTGGAGTCGTGTGGAGGCAGCCGGGATGAGTTCTGACACTACTCCACTTAAAGCCTCGAGTGGAAATGATTCGCTAACGTTTCTCGTCCTGTCCCTCAGACTTCACAGAGTACGTTTTGAACCAGGCCGAAAAGGAGGGCGGGCCCTTCAACGAGCGCTGTGTGGTGGGGGCCGCCTTCCGTGGCTCCAGCCCCCTGTTCGCTGAGGCCACAGCCTACTTCAACAACCAGGGCTACCACACGCCGGCCATGGCCCTCATGATGCTGGACAACGCCCTGTTCAAGATGCTGGCCGGGCCCAACGCCTCCATCCAGACGGGCAACTACCCCATGCCCCGCAACCTCTCCGAGAACGCCCGGAGCCAGCTCACTGAGTGAGGAGGGGAGGGTGGAGGGATGGAGCCAGCTCACTGAGTGAGGAGGAGAGGGTGGAGGGATGGAGGTAAGTAGTGGGGATTATGTGTTGTGGTGACCGATATCTGGGGCCACAGCATAGAGGGATCAAGGGGAAGGTTAATGAGAAGAGGGAAACATTGTTATTTCTAAGAGAGCTAAGCATTTTTCCAATGAAAGCCACAGCCTCCATGTGTGTGCTGGTCAGCATCAAAGAAATATCCTGAGACTAAAATGGACAACAGATATTTAAAATGTGACATTTGTCATGTGCTTGAGAGAACATTGTACCCAATCTTTATTATTTTTGTTCAAAGAACCACGTTTCACTCAGGTTAGACATCACTGCTACTCAAACTTACATTAAGAATGAATGCTAAGCAAAATGATTTGCCAGCTACAAGGTTAGCTAATGCAGCAGCCATTGCCTAGCACCTTGTAGCCAACCAGCTCCCTTTGCTACGACAAGAACATTTTGGGGACGTTATTGCTGAAAACGGCTTCATAGTGAAGCGACCGTGAGTCACTGTAAATTAAACAGTTGCAAATCGTCACCTTCTTAAACTAATGGCCTAAGTCATGTTTTGAGGAAAAAAAATGTCTTGCCTAAATCATCTCTTCATGATGCTGGCCACCTCTGGTAAAATTGCCTACATCCTTATTGAAAAGATCATGCTGTTCTGACCCTGTTAGTATAATGGCATATTTCAAGAGTGTGACTTAGGCAATACCCCAAAAAAAAGAATGGCTTAAGTCACATTGTCTTGTGACTTAGGCAATTTTACAAGGTGGCAAAAGAAGTGCACTGTTTTGCCTAAGTCACTTACTCCAGGAGTAATTAGGCCTAAGTCAGGTTTAAAATCGCTTAAGTCACAACGGCAAGTTCGTAAATTGGCCTCAGTAATAATTATAATTATATATAATTATAATAATAATACTTTTACATAGTTGACAGACAGTGTTGTTTGTATGTCAATAGTCATATATTGTCATAACCTTTTTGTGTGAAATGATTAATAAGTAGCATATATTCTATATTTGGTCCCCAGCTCAAAGAGGCCCCCCATTAAACACTAGTGATCCACCACTGAACAGCCAAGAGCGGCCATTAGATGAGCTGGCCTGTGGGTGGATCAATGAGGGTGCAGGGGACCTGATGGTGGGGTGGGGTGGGGTGGGTAGGAGACAGAGGAGCTCTGTATTGAGCCACAGTATCGACTGTAAGGGGGAAGGAGGAGCAGCGTTCTAACACGTGTGTGTAGACAAAGAGACAGAGAGGTGTGATGCTCGCTCTGCCAAAAGGTGTTGTCTGCCTCTCACCTGCTCACAGCTCCTCATCCTCCCCTCCTATTGTTATTTTCATCTCCAGCCCTGTGAGTCATTCTCCTCTCTAACAACCCTTTCCCCTACTCTCTCTTTCTCTCTCTCTCTCTTTCTCTCTCTCCCTGAACTCTCTTATTGCCTCTCTCTCTCTCTCTCTCTCTCTCTTTCGCTCTCTCTCTCTCCCCTTTTTCTCTCTTATTGTCTCTCTATCACTATCTCTCTCTATCACTATCTCTCTCTATCACTATCTCTCTCTCTCTCTCTCTCTCTCTCTCTCTCTCTCTCTCCAGGGGTCAGACAGGCTTTGCCATAGCCATCAACCTGATGTACGGCATGGCGTCGCTGTCCAGCACCTTTGCCCTGCTCCTGGTGACCGAGCGTGCCATCAAGTCCAAACACGTGCAGCAGGTCAGCGGGGTCTACCTGTCCAACTTCTGGTTCTCTGCCCTGCTCTGGGACCTGGTCAACTTCCTGCTGCCCTGTGTTCTCATGCTGGTAACTATGGAAATACGATGCCAGGGATTTTAATTGGGGCTGTCAATCAATTAAAACATTTAATCCAATGAATTACATGAGAAGCCGATTAGTTAATCAAATGAATCGCACATATTCACATGGATGCTGATTTCCTGTGAAAAGCCTCCAAGATGAAAATATTTTAATTAAAAGACTTAACATTATTATGGCAGACAAGTAAAGCATTATATTAACATTACAAAATGTGGCTTTAGTCATTATATTGTTTTATTTCCATTTCTTTAGATGTCTTCACAAACATATGTTTATTTTTTTATTGAACATAAACCTTAAATCACTTAACTTTGATGGTAAGATAACTAATCTTGCAGAGAACTGTGGTCTTATAAACTGTTCCGTCCGTGCGTTTGTTTAGATACATTTTCCATTCAGAGGGCCATGGTCTTTCTCTTTCATCATGGTTGCAGCTAGGCAATGATGTGCAAATTGCTAATTACAGTTCTAACTGCGTCGCATGGGATCAGGGGGTGGAAGTGATTAAATACGTTGTTGTTTTTCATCACATAATGTTTTATGTAATTAATTGTTCTAAATGATTATGTGACGTTAAATTGACAGCCCTATGATATACACAGTATATTGAACTTAAGTAGGTGCCTTGAAAACTATCGTCATAATTGTTTTTCCTGTGTTTTGTAAATCTGTAAATGTTAATACACGTTCACAAATCTTTCTCTTTCTATCTCTCCCCCCCTCCCTCCCTCCCTCTGCTCTCCCCCCTCCCCCTACCCAGGTGGTGTTCCGGGCGTTTGACGTCAAGGCCTTCGTGGAGCACCACCACCTGGTGGCGGTGTTGTTCCTGCTGCTGCTCTACGGCTGGGCTGTGGTGCCCCTCATGTACCTCCTCAGCTTCTTGTTCTCCACCGCCGCCGCCGCCTACACGCGCCTCACCATCTTCAACGTCATCTCCGGCACCGCCACCTTCCTCACCGTCACCATCATGACCATCCCGGGTGGGTGAGGGCACGGGAGGGGGTGGAGGAGCAGGGGGGGGGGTTGTTACAGTTCAGGCTCAGGTTTATTAATCAAATGTAGGTTAACGATACAAGGAGATGTACCGAGCGAGAGTCAGGTCAGCTCAGCAGTAAAAAACTACTTCAGAAGCAACATAAACAAAAAGCTAACTATAATGAATATAGGGGGGGTAATGGAGAGAGAATAAGGGATGTATTCCATTCAAATATAAGAGCAGAGTACATACTGTATGCAAAGGGAGATCTATGTTCATAAGAGTCCCAGGTGGGAATGTATCAGAGCTGGATGGATACACAGTGTAGTGATGTTGGTCGCGACAGTCCACCAGTGGACTACAAAGACCATGACTCTCGCACTGGACCATGTGACCCACAGTTGTCCCTTGCTTGTTTTGTTGACGTCCTCCCGGGCCTCTGGCCGTTTGTCCTTCTCGTAGAGCTGAAGCTTCAGCACCTCTCCTGGCTTCTGGACAAGGTGTTCCTGGTCTTCCCCAACTACTGCCTGGGCATGTCCTTCAGCCAGTTCTACCAGAACTACGAGCTGATCACCTTCTGCACCTCCAGCCCGCTCGCCGCCTTCGTCTGCAAGTTTGAGAGTAAGTAGCGAGGAGGAGGAGGAGGAGGAGGAGGAGGAGGAGGAGGAGGAGAAGGAGGAGGACAAGGAACTGTGTGAGCTACGGGGGTAGCTAGAAATGGGACTTTAAAGTGAATGGGCTGGTCTTTGTTTTATATGGAGATGTCTGGGTGGGCCGATGCATGCTGTTGATGGTTTGGACATGAACGACTGTGTTTCTCTCCTCAGACCTCACCTACCAGGAGAACTACTTCTCCATGTCAGAGCCCGGGGTGGGCCGCTTCCTGGTGGCCATGTCCGTGCAGGGCGTGCTCTTCATCGCCCTGCTCTTCGTCATCGAGCTGCAGTGCGTCCGCACCCTCCGGCGTTTCCTAGGCTCCCTGGGCCGGAGGCGCAAACAGGTAGGAGGCGCGCTCGCGTCAAAGGCGTCAAAGACAGACGTGTTCAGGTGGACGCGAGGTGTCATTCACACGCGCTATGCGAAAGTCTGTGTGTCCCTGACTGTGTGTGAGTGTGTGTGTGTGTGTGTGTGTGTGTGTGTGTGTGTGTGTGTGTGTG
>JAVQIZ010238233.1:0-10009 GCA_036023535.2 Galaxias brevipinnis | reverse complement strand
TAATAATAATAATAATAATAATAATAGAGAAGTACAATAAACCGGTACAATCACTATAAGGTTCTACGCCTTTCAGGCTAGGAACCTTATTAATAATAATAATAATAATAATAATAATAATAATAATAATAATAATAATAATAATAATAATAATAATAATAGAGAAGTATAACAAAGCGGTACAAACACTATAAGGTTCTACGCCTTTCAGGCTAGGAACCTTAAATAGGCCTGAAAACATCTGCATCGGTATCGGCTCTGCCAAATAGTTATTTTAAACATCGGCATCGGTATCGGCCCAGAATTTCACAATCGGTGCATCCCTAATCCTCTTCCTTGTTTTAATTCATTCACCTGCCCACCAGAAGTTCCACTGAGTCAGCGTCTTCCTAACTAAGTCTGCATTCCTACTGTTTCTCATCAATCTGGCATCTTTGTATTTGATAGATTACTTTGTGCCTTAGAAAATCCATTGGATTTTTTTGCCTGATTTGTCTGCTAGCGTGATGCCGACTGTATGCTTGTTTATTGACTTTTTGTCGAGTAAACGGCTTTTAACTCAGGTTGCCTGCTACTATCTTTGGCCAAGGAAGTGTCACACTAATCACACTCGCATTGTGTTTACAACGTTTGATTTATATGTGACCAAATAGAGAGTTAGGTGGTGGATGCATGATTAAGTGGAGCTGATTTTTTAGTTTTGTTTCTGACAAATACATCCCCTCTACCGTCACACACATAGGTGTCAACTCCAAAATTTAAACATGTTTTAACTGAGGTCATCAGAGCCACACTTCATCATGTGGTAAGCAGAAGGCCAAAACCTCTCCAGAGGCCCCACAAAGCCCAAGGTGTGGCCTGCCTATTTTCAACCAAATATGCGTAAAATGACTAGAAGCACTATAGAGTAAACCTTTTGTGGCTTCTTGTTTATATGTCCAACAGCAGCACTGATTCAGCCTTTACAAAATTCCCTTTATTTTACACAACTGCCTGTGTGTTTGTCTTTACAGCTCAGGGGCATAATAGGACAACCTAGCCAATAATTCAAAAAAGCTGCATCTAATTTCACAAAAGTATGAATTAAATGTATGAGACTGAAATGAAATAGAATGAAAATAAATAATTAACTTTAAGAGATTTAGATGCATTTAGGGCAGAGGTACTGCTGATCTTGCTCTGGATTGTTTACACATCCATGGTGGTACCACCACAGTTATCACAGCCAATCTGAAAATTCGAAATCCACATTCAAGTTTATTTTTATCAACATTACATGTCATTCCTTAATAATTCTGACGTTACTTTTGTTTCACTGTGGGTATTATACTAATGTCATACTACTGAATTTTATGTTTCAAACAAAGTACAAGTAATGCCAGACTTACCCATGTGATTTATATCTCAGTGATAATAAAATTAATTTAATTTAGTAAGCTACACAGTGGCTGTCAAATTTATGTTGTATTCAAAGGTATGCAATTACCCATTGTGGGCCATCACTGCACTCAAATGAAAGAATTTAAGGTCTTGTAGGTGATAGGTGTTTTAGACCTAGGCACAGCTGCATAAGCACAAGAACTTGCAGGGTGAGAACTGAACAGGAGGCATGCTGTGCCAATGTGTCTGTGTCAATTGCCCTTCTAGTGAGGTCACGTTTTTCCTTAACTCCTGTCTGATACATGTCTTCATGCTTACCAGGGCTGACACATAATCCCTACATATTACTATATTTCCGCAACCACCCTGTTTAATCCACTTTCTATATAAAAAAGTTTAGGGTAATGGGGTGACACCTGGGATGGTCAATCAGATTTGATCCGTGCCACCCTGGCCCCCCTCTCTGGACGCCCCTGGCTACGCCACAGGTTTCATGAGCATGAAATCATGTTTTTAATTCAGGCCTTCCTAATTTTGGATTATCTTTTTTTTTTTTTTGTCAATTCTAGAAGAGCTGTCAATAATGTTCAAAAACGTTGCATTGATCTTATTTGATACTTCAATAAAAATATTGGTATATCTTCTCATTGCATTCCCTCATTCTATATCAGTGTCAACTTTTGTGTTGCCTATTTGTCTGTGTGTTTAACTTGACCCGACTTTGAAAATTCGTTCTCTGTTGAACTATTATTGTGTTAGCAGATTTGTTTTATATTGGTGTCTGTAGGCCCACCCACAGAAATTGCTGGGCCACTGAAAAGGGCCAGTGAATGGGCCCTCCCCAAATCTGCTTTACTCATATTAATGCATTTGCATGTTTTCTCTCTCCTACTAAACACATATATGTAAACTGAGAGAGACTTACTCAGTGACGGGTATGCACACGCACACACACCATAACGCTGACACACTTACACACACCAAGGTCAACAAAATCTGCTACAGGAGTCCTGTTTGTAAAAGGTGTGCTTTATTATTTATCAAGTTAAATCTTTAGCTTCATTCAACTACCTTGTGATTTGATTTGATGATTTAGCAATATAATTAGCAAGTATTTTTCCAGCTCCCTCTGTCAAACTCTAATAAAATAAAAACTCGCTAAGTACAAAGTCTTGATTTATTTTCAACAACTTAATTGCCATTATTCTGAAGTGACACCATGTTGAAAGATTGCCTGGGTGTTCATTGTGGGGCTTTTCATTGCCTTCAGGAGATTTATTGCTTGTACCACTCCCCCTTACCAATAGCAACAGAAAGTCACTTAGCTAACCTCCAGTGTGGTCTAAGGATGTGTGCGAGAGACGGAGACTGAGGCAGCACAGACGGGTTACATGCATGATCACGTCTTGTTGAACAAAAGGTATTTTCAACACAAAGAACAAAGGTTAATGAACGGTGGAGAAAACAACCTGAGATCCAGCTGTGACCCTGTAGTTGCACATCAAGTCTCAATGGACGTTCATCCAGCTATTCTCAAAGGGGATTTCCTGCAGGCAAGGAAACTGATCGAGTCTGGTGCCAAAGTCAACGGCAGGG
Source organism: Galaxias brevipinnis (assembly GCA_036023535.2). Classification (NCBI taxonomy): domain Eukaryota; kingdom Metazoa; phylum Chordata; class Actinopteri; order Galaxiiformes; family Galaxiidae; genus Galaxias; species Galaxias brevipinnis. The sequence continues at coordinate 7,033 of JAVQIZ010238233.1, read as the reverse complement.
ATGAGGAGTGGAGGACCCCCCTGATGCTCTGCTGCCTGCACGATGGTGAGTCCTGGGCTCTAGGGGTAGCCCGAATGCTCCTGGTCAACGGAGCCCGAGTGGGCCTGTGTGACAGCCAAGGTCGATCTGCCCTGATTTACGCAGTTCTGTACGAACGCCTTGAGCTCACCAAGGTTTATCTCGGAGCAATGGACTTTGACCTGAATAGTCCTGACAAGTTTGGTCACACAGCACTATGGTATGCAGCACAGATAGGTAACAGTCCTATTTACGACCTGCTACTTCGAACTGTTAGGAGGTATGGTCTTATTGTGGCACCATCACCAAGTACCGCTCCTGGTGGAAGCAACAGTTGTCAGGATGGCCAGCGTGGTCGAGCTGGGCATGGAAGAGTGGTCAAGCAGAAAGTCTTAAATTACACCATAAATCATGGGGTTAAAGGGCTTGCTTGTTCAGAGCCAGGACAACTTAAATCTCTATTGTTCAAGAAAGACTTGCCATATAAGGCTCTGCCTGCAAATGTGTGGGCCAAGAGGGAGACCATCTACAAAAGACTGAAGCAATCTGAACCGAACAACCCAAAGCCTGGAGCTAAGAAGAATTTCAATGAACATGCAAATCGAGAGAAGGTACCGACAGTTCAAAAGACGGCCACATCTCTTCCAATGGACTGGAAAGTGGACATGCGAAACCTGACCGAGGCACTGCTGTGCCAGATCAGCTCCTCATACAGGCCTAGGGCCCAGCCCCAGCCTCCAGCTCAGATGTGCCGCAGGAGGACACCTCGCCTGGGTCCCAGTCCCACTGTGGAGGCCCTGCTACACCTGAGCAAACAGAGAGGCCGCAAAATGTCCCTGGATGCCATTAATGATAACCTGCTGAAAGAGAAAGCATCCTCAGGGGCCTTCCGGCGCCGATGCAGTGTGGCGGTCATACCTATGATAAGGCTCAGTCGGAGGGGCAGCGTCAAAGGGACAGAGGCTAAGGGAGGAGAATATGGTGAGGGTAAAATAAAAAGAGATGGAACACTTACACCCAAACCACTTGTTAAGATAGAAGAACTACACAACAAAAATTAAGCGTGTTTATGTATTGCTTTTAAGTAGACTTATGAGTGTATGCACGTTTCTATGGAAATTATATGTTAAAGCTAATGTAGAAAAATATGATTTGATGGCAAAGTAGAAAATCACATCACAATCAATTTGACGACAATTTCTTTATTCTTGATTAAACACGCAATGCTATTTAGCTGGTAGGAGCAATAATTATTATTATAATCAGATTTTCTCTTATTATAGGAATTATAATTACTTGCACTCTCCATACTATTGTTGTAGTGTTAGCAAAGACAAGAAACAGACTGTTATGAAACATAGTGGAATGTTGCTGTAGTCAGTGGCTTGCCACATCTACTTTCTACAAAAATGTATAAAAAAAAATGACCGAACTTGTTTTCTGCCTTGTTTCCTTGTTACACTCAGGATTCATACACAAGTGTTAATAGTATAGAACAATATTTTTAATTGTCAATTTAGTATTAAAATAACTAAAGAATACCAGGCTCTCAAAAGAGAAAGCAGTATCAGAATGGGTGAAAATGGATTTCAGACTGCAATATTTTGTGTGCGTTGAAAAATGCGTTTTTAAGAATACATCCCATGTGTTGACTTGCTCTGATGAACTCCCGTTTCAAGATAGTTTAACTTTCCAGTTACATATATGTCCCGTGGAGGGCAGTAGCGCCCTGTTATTAATCTGTTCTGCCGTCAAGAAAATAAACAAGTGCATGTTCTTTTATCCACCAATAGCAGCGCAGGCACTTATGTTTTGAATGTAGAAGCGGTTAGCTGGAAAATAAACTCATTCAGGAGACAGTGACACTTACAGATTTTATTGCAAGGTTTGTTTACTTTATTCTTACTTACTATTTAACGTTGTGTGTATATCCACGCTGAATAGCTAAATTCAAAGTAATCCCTCCCAAGTCATTGTTTTTCATGTAAACCTGTAGTGCATGCTTGCGAAATGATTTCTTATTTACCGTTAGCTAACATTACGTTTGTTAGCTAGCTAGCCATTTAGCTAACGTCGTATCTGAATTTAGTAATGCAGCCAGGCCTGCCGTGTCTAACGTAAGTTTACATATAAGTATAACGTTGATAGCAAATACTTAACATTGACTGCTGTCGGCAGTGGTTATTGTTAGCTATTAGGCACGTAACTATCAAGCCAAGCGCAGGACACTGGATGAGTGATTGATTGGTAACGCTTGCTTGTATTGTAAGTACTAGTAGCTAAGGTTATTGAAAAAGCGACCTTGTAAAATCGCCAAGACGCCGTCTAGCCAGTATATTAGCTAAATATAAGCCTATCAGAGTTGTCAGTATATTAACAAAAGTTAATTGCTATACGACGCCCTGGCGATTGTACGTTACGTTACTAACGTCTCGCTTAGATTAATTACTTCATGTAGAATAACGTTATGCAAGTATTACTTTCAAATTAATACAATGTAAGTAAACATTCGCTCCCGTCCAAGATTGTCAAAAAGCGTGCTGCTCCAAGATTTGCAGACAGAAAATATTAGGTTTAATACATGTTAGGTACCCTACAGTCACAGAATACGTTTTTGTCCATCAATCGGCATTTAGAAATCGTGTCTGTTTTTGTCTTGGATAGGTGGCAACTAATCTAACGTGCCTGCCAGAAAATACGAAATGTCCTCAATAAATTCTACTGGGGAAGGCATGGTAAGATATACTTCACAATGATGCACCAACTGCATTGCAGCTTGTTAAACTAGTTTATCATGGCTACCAATTGTGTTCCTTAGCTTTCTACCAGGTCTGGAGAGCGGACCCCGTTAAGAAGTGTGCAGAACCAACTGTTTAATATCTCTACGCCATCCTCAAGGCTAAAATCAAGATCCCTGCCCAACAATGACAATTTGAAAAGTTTAAAGGTAATGCAATTTAATTCACTTAAAGTGTTGTAATGTTTACTGTTTTTTTAAACCCTTTCTTATGCTTCTTCTCCCTTCCAACAGAGTCCTATTCCCCTCTGCCACCCATACCCTCTTTCAACAAGCCATTTCCAAACTGACGTGACAGAGACGGATGCTATAGAGCTGAGTGGTGAGACTCATGCAATTGACAATCTAACTGAAGAAGCTGGGTTCAGAGACATAACATTTAAGTCATTTGTCTGTGCTGGAGGGGAAATTGAGGTTTCAGACCCATCCATGGTGGCAGAAGACACAATCCTCTTACCAAAGGATCAGTGTGCAGAGAATGCCTCTCGGCTGACTTGTGGTCATGAGCTGACTTTCACCTCTGACAGCGTGGTCACACCATTTGATCAGGACCATGTTGATCATCCATACTGTGATGATGCCTCGGCCAAGGCGGAAATCGCATGCGACAATGGGCTTTTAAATACATTTCCATGTCGTTCCACTGCAGATGTTTCCCAGGCGCTTGATGAGTCCACACATTCCCGGAATGCCATTGGTGGTCAGGTAGAAGTCACATTTCAGACCTTCATCTGCACCGGAGGGGAACAGGAAGTTTCTGACATCACCGGTTTATCTGAGGAAAATGTCCCCTTATTTAACAATGAATTTATGATGAGTTGTCCACGGCATAATGAAAGCGTAGAGCCCAGCGTTACTGCAGACGACAGTGACACACAACTCAGTGAGGACCATGAAGATCACCCCTATTCGAATACCCAAACTGAAACGGATTCCAATGGCATCCAGCTCCACAGTTTCAAAGAGCACTCCCCTGGGACCCCAAATATCAAAAGGGGTCCCAGTGATGTAACATTTAAATCCTTAGTGTGCCCTGGAGGTGAGGTTGAAGTTGCAGATATTACCGAAGTGTTCGATAACGCTATCCCTCTACCCACGGACCAGTTTGTAAACACCTATACAAAATACAACTGTAGTGGAATTTCATATAATGCTGTGGATGACGTCAATCTGCGGTCCAGCAATGAGCACATGGATCACCACTATTGTAATTTTGAAAAGGATTCAACCTCCAGTTGTGATCTTCTTGTTACCACAGAGCCCTCAATTTGCAACTTTGATGCTTGTGAAATAGGTCAGGTGTCGGTAGGTGTCCAGTCTGGTATGCAGAGACATGCAACTTTAATGTCCCTCCTCTGCACAGGGGGTGAAGTCGAAGTTTCGGACGGAACAAGTTTATCGGAAATGACTATCCCTCTCCCGAATGACCTGCCTGTGACCACACAACTCCTATGTGATGACAGTGTTCTTTCTAGCATGAAGGAAGATCCTACCCAAGAACACTCAGAACACCCATACTACCATGTGGAAAGTAACATAGCTGCATCGGATATTGACCTCCCAGCTACCAGCGGTGTTTCGGGAGTAGATGACGTCAGGGGTCAGCTATTCAGTGAATGCCCCAAACAAGCTTCCTCTCATGCAGCGCCATCCAAGCTACTGGACGCCAGCTCTTCAACCAAAGAGTTCCCAGCTACAGCAAGAAGCTCCGCAGCTATGGAGGATAATCTGTTGTCTGAGTCGTGCTCCAAGAATGGAGTGCAGGCCTCTAGTGGGGCAAAAGACAGTGCCCTAGGCTCTACGGGAAACTCTGACAAGCCGCACACTGAAAACCTCAGCGACATTTTGATGGAACTGCCTGAGTTTGCTGCCGTCGCAAATGCCATACAGTTTGAACTCTTCAGCCCTGTTTCCAGAGGAACGCCCATGGCCAGAATACGAATGAATCGGAAGTCTGCTCTGTTCCAAGCGCTGGGGGATATGTCTGCCATGGAGGCTGAGAAGAGCTCTGCAGCCCCTCACAACCTGGACCCTGCTCGGCTGTGGGCCTTGGATAGCCCCATGCCACAGCCCAGGTTTAACTCAACAGCGCTGGCCAGGTCCATCCATAGTCCACAGCCATTTCCCCAACCAGAGGAACCGGAGGACCTGCTGAAGGAGCCCTGTGTCATGGAGACACCCGAAGAGGAGCAGGGAGTGCTGGACATCCCCCTGTTTCCCCAGGGGCCCCTCCAGCAGCAGCTCAGACAGATGGCCCAGTTCCTGCTCATGGCGTCAGGGAAGATCGGCTCTACTCCTGGCCCCCACCCTGCTGCTCCTGTACAGCTCCACACTGCCTGTGTGGGCACCTCGCCTCTTAAACTGATGGACCACAGCGCCAACACGTCAGGCCACTTTGAGAGGAAGAGGGAGTTATTTGTGGAAGATGCTTGCACCAGCACGGACTCACTGCTGTGGAAGTGAGTGTTAACCCTTGATTTGATGTAAATATCTGTTATTAAACCACATTAGTTTTGATGTGTTTCTGAATTAAACCACTGAAAACTATTCTCTACTATGCTATGTCTTGACCGAGTGAGCTTTTAAGGGAATAAACTATGAAGTTGCATGTCAAAACCTGAACCCCCCCCCCTGCTGATTGCTTTGTTCTCTCTCCTCTCTTCTAGTGTGTCCCCATGTAGCCTGGACACCCTCCCCAGACAGGAGCTGGAGCAGAGGCTGACCTCCACCCTCATCATGGCCGAGGCCGTGGTGCAGCAGCTGACCGAAGCCAGGGGACAAGGCCGTCCCGCTGGAAGCCCCACGCCATCAGACCTTAGGGACCGTCTGGTGCAGACAGACCACACCGAACTCAGCCAGGTGGGAGCCCACTGCCCCTCAGGCCTGGTTCAGCTGAGGTTCTTAAATAGTTGACCATAGAAAAGGCATCAAGTATTAGTTCATTCGTTCAATGTGTGTCTCTTTGCCTGTGGTCAATTATGACTATGACTAATGGTTCATCCTCCCACTCTGTAGACAAGTGGCTGATTGTGGTTCAGCCGGCAATGGCGCTGCAAAAAACATTAGTTTTGGTTAAACCCCTCTAAGTCACAAAAGAAATTACGCAACAATGTAAATATGTTGTTTCTTTTCTCACTCCCACAAATCTCAGTGACTCTAATGTGTCAGTTTTTTCGCACATAATGCATAAGAAAATACATTCAGTCTCTTGTACACCATGATCACCTCTCACCAGATAAAAGGCAGGAGCAAAAGCATTAGTGCTTTATCAGTCTAAATGCCACAGTTTCCTGATTTGATCAGGACATCTTTTAATGTTAACGGATTGTGTCGTAAATTCTGCCGATACAATTCTCTTTACAGACCGATATGTATAGAGACCTGTACAGGACTGCCCTGGAGAGAATCAAGGAGTTGGAACTGGACCAGAGCTGTCTGAAAAGCCTGTTTGATGGCATGCAGAATACTAGGGCCGCCATGGTGAGAAACACTGAACTCGGTTATGTGTGCGCCGACCGGTTCAGAATGATCATACTCTGGTCTTTTCAGTGTGCTATCGTGATGTAAGTGTGTGGAGGGGGAAAAGTGGGTGGAGGAAAATGTCGTGATCCTGATTGACATGTAACCTGTGTGTGAGTACAGACGGCCTTGGGCTCTGACACAGAGGCGGCTTTCTCCAGCATGAAGCGTATCAAGGACATGGTCAGAGAGGACCATCAGAGCCTTGTCACACAGGTAGGCAGGCCTTTGATTCATGGCTATGGAAAACCTAGGGAAAACATGTCACTCTACACTGCCTGTTCTGTGGGGTTAGGCAAATTCTACGGCTAGTAAAGATTTGTGTAGGTGTGTGTTTACCCTGTTATTAACCGTGTCACGCTTTTGTTTCTTTTCAGTTTGATCAAATGAAGTGCCTGTATGTGAAGTGCAAGGAAACCCAGGGGAGGCTGGTGCAGAAGGTTACAGACACCCTCCAGGAGAGAGAACTTATGAGGCAGCAGATGGAGGAGGCCTTCGCAGCCAAGCAGGCCGTAAGCAGTCGTTCTATGATTTTTTTAGACCTAGTTCTCTGTCATCCTGTAATTTTAGGGTAACTGTGTGTGTGTGTGTGTGTGTGTGTGTGTGTGTGTGTGTGTGTGGGTGTGTGTGTGTGTGTGTGTGTGTGTGTGTGTGTGTGTGTGTGTGTGTGTGTGTGTGTGTGTGTGTGTGTGTGTGTGT
>JAVQIZ010238218.1:0-11095 GCA_036023535.2 Galaxias brevipinnis | reverse complement strand
TTGTAGCACATAAAAAACACCACAAGGACATGTTAACAAAGTTAACTTGATTTTCACTGGAGGGGGTCTTTAAGTCAGGATTTAAAGATGTCACAGAAAAATTTAACAAAGTCCGAGTTACGAATAGCAGACGGAAGGGAATTCTAGAGAATCGGGACAGCAGCGCTGAACACTCTGTCCCCCATGGAGCATAGTCTGGTCTTCTCAACATTCACAAAGCCATTGTCAGAGGAGCAAAGAGTACGAGACGGCGTGTAGGATTGAAGGAGGTTAAACTGGATATAAAATTGCCTTAGATGTGTACATCTTTTTTACCGTTTCTCCAAGCAAGGCCAACAAGAATGCTGGCTAGTACATACTCTGAAGTAACTCTGCGATGTTTCTTTCTTCAGGGTGAGCATTAAGGAATCCTCAGTTGCCAAACTGGGATCTGTATGCCGGCGGATCTACCGGATATTCTCTCACGCCTACTTCCACCATCGTCAGATCTTTGACAAATATGAAGTAAGTGATCTTAATGTTTTATAAACCCATTAAAAGCATATTGCTGGGCTAAGTCTGGTCCATGCGTAACACCCCAAGAAAGCTGCCTCACTTAGACAGTTGAGACAATTATAAAACTACTTCACAAAACTGCTAATCATTGAAGTGCAGAGCACTTAATAAAACTCATACTGATAACATTCCAGTGTTGCTTTGACGCGTAACAGTGGCAGTATTGACGCTATGCTTGGATCCCATGTGCTTGGTCTTTAGCACGTGGGATCCAAGTTAGCAGCCAAACATGGAGCAACATTACTATCTCAGCTTTAATGGCTACAACACTCCGACCTGCACCCAACTTGGATTTATTCGCCGGCCCAGCTGCATCCGCAGAGGTTCCGGGCGATTGTTTTTCCCTCTGGGTTGGAGTGCTGCATCCCCTCAGTCATGATGAAAAAGTGCATCTGCAGCCGAAAGTTCCAAACATGTTGGTGCTGTCTCGAACAATCTGACACCTCTAGTTAAATTGGACAGTTATATAACTTTAACCTTTTGACTTTTTTATATATTTTTTGCTGTTTCCTGCCTCAATACCCTTGTGTCTGTCCTATGTTTATTGCATTTCAAATGATATTTTGTACTATTTTAACTTTATATTCTATGCCATGTACGGTGACCTTGGGTGTCTAGAAAGGCGCCTGTAAATTAAATCAATTTATTATTAATTACTAGAGATAGTACAGCACATTAAATTGTTAACATTTAGACATAAGATCCTTGTGTTGACTACATTGAACATATGAACTAATATAGGAATATATTGAATCGTAACCCCGTATCGCATTGCCAGATTCTTTCCAATACACAACCCTACTGGCTTAGTGCAGTGACACTATACACTGTAGTACAGGCTTTAACTACTGTACCTGTTACTCTTCACAGGACATCTTTTGGCCTTGATGAATGGGTCTATTCAACTAAATACTGTACAAGTTATTCAATAGCAGAGGTCACTGATTGCAACCAAAAGACGGGCCTAAAATGCTTAAATGTTTAGCAGAATTAACAATGTTCTAATGAACATCATGTGAGTACATACAGACTGCAAGTCCAAAAGAAACAACATATATGCAAAGTAACTAATGCTTCGGTCCTCCACTAGAATGAGACGTTCCTGTGCCATCGATTCACTCGCTTCGTGATGAAGTACAATCTGATGTCCAAGGATAACCTCATCGTGCCCATCATGGAGGATGACACTCAGAACGAGGTGGAGGCTGAGGGAGAGAGCGAAGCCTGATGGATGACCTTTTATCGCCATTTTGCCAAATGTTAAGTCACATGAAACACACACATACAGTGCCCAGAGAGGCGCACACAACCAAAAACATATTAGTTTATTATGTAAATAACCTGGGAGGGAAGAAAGCACACAAAGGAAGACTTAGTTTTAAGTAGAAACCATTCATAAGAATGTTGAGTGTTGTGGTGAATCTATGAATTAACAATACGCACACTACGTGAATTACCGATGGTAGACTCCAGATCAGCGTTTACCAGAAAACGGTGGAACGTAAGGTTCTCATTCGTTTAGCACTTGTGTTGTAGTGGTCTGCGACTCTGGTCTAGTGGAGGCGTAGCCAACCCATAGGCAAGGCTGAGTCGCTGTTTTGCTTTTTCTATTAAGTGGTGTGAAGAGCAACTGTGGGGTTTATCATGTGACACTGCGAAAGTCCTGCTTAGACCTCTCTGTAGTTGCATCTTTCTTATATGGCATCTCTTTCTTTAGACAAATAGTTATTTTTCAAAGTTGGGTGTTTTATCGTTTTTTTTTAAGGCATCTTTGGTAGTTTGGTTTTAGTCATAAATTACACTTTTCATGTCTGTGCTTTTTAATGAGTATACACACAAATCCGTGTGGAACCTGCTGTTATGTTTTGTGAGGCAAAAGGGAAAGTCAGACAAACCACCTACTGTTACCTGGATGGCGTTGGCAGAACATGCCTAGCAGCAGTTTATTCATAATATTATATAGTAATTTATTGTTTTCATTTGGTCTATATGAATAATCATTGACAACTGCTCTGCACTGCCTTGGTTATTTTTTCTCAATGCATGAGTATGTGATTAAATTTCTATATTCATGTTTAATATTGAATACTTATTTTACTCCAAGAACATTAACAACAATGTATTTTCTTGTGTTACTTTTTGTCCCTGGTGGACATGCGTTCACATTTTCTAATTAAAATATCAAATACTGTATATTTACAACCATGTGTCATGTGTAATCTATAAATGCATTTGGCATGCAAGGAAATGTCACTTTTTTTTTTTCTCAAATCAGCTGTCCATTGAACTTTTATTAGTAAGAAAACAAATCATTGTAGTCAATGCTTTTAACAAGTGACTCAGATAAAAAACAAAGATACATGAACGTGAAACCAATTAATATCAATGTCCAGTGCATTTAGATAATATATGGAACTTTATAATGAACCAAAGCTAAAGGCCAAAGGCAATCCTAAAATGTATTTACAGAACATATTTTCTGATGTGAAGACAATTTATATTATACAACACCTTGGTTGAGAGTATGTAAGGTAAAAATGGTTGTCTTCAGTAAAAGATATTCAGTAAAACAAGGAAATATGTACAGGGATTTCACATCGTAATGCTTAAATCTGAAACAAAGACAAATAACATTTGCAAGTGTAAACTAGAAGGCTAGTGTTTTCTCCGAAATCCAGTTTTTAGTTCAGTTAGCGGCTAAGAAGCAAGAGGATGGAAAGTTCACACAATACACAATCTCAAACCTCGTTTGGAGCAACCATCAAATAACAGTGAATATCGGTTGTTCACAGACGTAGCATTTTGCTAAAATAGAAAAGCTTCCTTTTGTTTTGATAGGACTTACCATTTATGCATTTTTCAATAACAATAATGTGAAATTACCAAATTTTGCCAAAATAAAACAAAACCATTTCACCTAATTTGTTACAATAACTCTTCAAATAACTTTCTCAATAATCAAATTTTTATGTTTAATGATTGCGCAAATAAGATTTATTTTCTTAAAATGTAGTATTTTAATAGGCAGTAATATATCTCAATATGTAATAGACAGTTTGCTTACACTTTGCTTGTGAAAATACTTTATGCTTTTGGGTAAATTATAATGAATTCCATAGTGAGCTAACAAAAGTAGTTGGTCTGCAAGCTACTAAGGCTAGATCCTCTGACAATAAATTAAGTCTGTGAGGGGACCACGGAAGACATTGGTTCATTCGTGTGGCTTTCTTTCATCATTCATCATAACTAACAGGAAAAGGCAACAGCATCTTCAGTAGAATTCTTTGCAAAAGCTTTCTTTTTTTACAGTAGAATGTTTAGAGGCCAAGATGACTGAGGCTTTTTGTGTCAAACGACCTGGGAAGCCAAGAGCCCAAAAGGTCAACCTGAAAGCTTTGCCATGGGAAATAAGGTTGATCTGCAGGTGACGTTAACTCGCAAGAGGAAGAGATAGGATGCAAACACCAAGTTCACTTCATGATGCTTTATATCCACTGCCACTGGTCTTTTCCAATGGTCTACTTGTGGCCTACGTATGGTGACGGGACACGCGGTAACTTGCAAAGTAACAAGTTGACTAAGGGATCAGTTAAACAAAAAAAAATAAGCAAAGAACATTCTATAAACCTGAAATACTAAATAATGAAACATCAAAAAAAAAATCCCGTGCAAAATAAATGTTATAATTGATCCTCTAGGGAACTATTTGACGGTGTTACATTAACAGAAACATTTTGGATTCATAAATAATTTGACACATTAGTATTCATTATAGTTTCATTGAAAGAAAATTGATACTGAATACTTTTAGCGTCAACCATAGTTTCACAGCATGGGATCCAAGCATGAGTAGTGCATTTGCAAGAGTTGATCAATAATTTACAGTCTTTTCTCTTATTCCTTTCCATAACATCAGAAAAGATACAGTATCACAAATTAACTCCTTTGAATACTTGCAGGTAAAAAAATAAAAGAAATATATGTTGACCAACAGGTTGAGCATTATTCTAAGCTCAACTACACAGATGCTTGATGGTTCTAAAAAGAGTGAAGCCATTTCAGCGTTATGCTGAACGGGCCAGAGACACTGTGAGATGTCAATAGAGATAGGAGTCAGAGAAAGAAGGAGTAAGGCTACATACAGCCTTTCATGACCCCAAATACATTTGAGGTGATGTCTATTGCAATGTATTCTACAATTCTGAGAAAGTAGACCATTAGCGTTATATCAGTATGGAATGTGTAAACACATAAAGCATAGATGCGGTTGCTGTTCAGTAAATGTTCTTGGTCACAGGTCAGTTTGGGTTGGTGCATATATCATTCTGTGCGACTGATGTGTACAATGGAACCGTCGATGACTAGAGAAGAGCAGTGTCTTCCTGAGGAGAGACTGGTGGACTTTGGATGGTGAAGGACAGTGAGTGATAGCTTGTTTTCCTGGCTGAGAATATGTTGGTTGTGGCTGGGGTGTTGAAAGGACAGATGGGGTGTTTGTCATAGTGTGTCGGGGGGGCCTCTACTTGAGTGGTTCGGTACAGACAGCCGGAGGTTGCAGGGCGGGCTCGGTTGGCTCTGTGTGGTAGTCCTTGCGGAGGGGCGCGTAGTGTGGGTTGCGGCCGTACCGGGGCTTCAGGCCGACTGGGGAGGAGGGGTACCCTCTCCTCACGGCGTGAAACTTCTGCTCCTACAGAGGAACGCATTCATACAGTACTACAAAGGTTAATGCACCAAGGGAAATAAGAATAATCAGCAGCTATACAATAAAACACAGTTTACTTGAGACAAGGTATGAAAACAGTTCATTAACATCTTTAAAAATCTAATTTTATCACACCATACCAACTTGGAAGATGCTGTAATACCTTTCCGGGTTCCTGCTGCATAATAATTGGTGTCATCCCGCCTGGACTCTGCGTGTACACTTGGTGGTAGGTGGGCTGTACCAAATGGTCCATGAACTGCTGCTGAGACCAATCAGGGGTGATCGGGACTGTCATAAACAAGTAGCCGGCAGGCTGATACTACCACAATTATTAAGTAGATTAATGTACCTTAGCCAGACAAAGTAGAATTAATAAACTTTGTATAAAGTTGTATTATTATACTTTGCCCACTAAAGGAAGATAACTGTTGGTGGGTGCTTAGTGCTGAATCAGGGCCATCCTTACTAGTTACAATTCAACACAGAACATAATATTTTTGTCCCAGAGGGGCAAACAAGAATATTAGCCACAAAGGAGTCCATAATTAAATTAACACATGCACAGAATAATAAAAAATCAACCACTGTTTGTGTGTTGGTGTTGCTTTTACCTCTGGGATTGTGGCCTCCATAACAGGCAGGGCAGGCTGGACACATGTCCCGTCAGTAGACTGTTCCACGGGCTGGTACAGGTACTCTGAAGGCTGCATGTAGAGCACTGGGCTGGAAGGCATCGGGCTCTGGACGGACGGACGGACGCACAGACACACAGACACACAGAGTTCCCTGATGAGGGGCCTTTTTTTTGTATTCATTAAATGTTATACAAGGAAAATGGCTGCCATATAGAGTATATTGTGTTGCTTACCTGTGGAACATTCCATTGGACATGACCTGGGACACACTGGGGGGGTGCCTGCAGGGACACAACAGACAGAGGGAGAAGCTGAATCAAACAAAGACAGAGGTCATGAGAAAACACCTTCTCTCAATTAGAACCAGGCAGACCAATACAATAGCATAAAACATTTGAACAGACATAAAACAAGCAACATAAACATTTAAAATATATGCGGTTACATAGCCTTGTCAGAAATGTTTGATAACCACATTTGAGGGATAATAGCAAAACGTTTTTGTTTTGTTTGTATATATCGACCGGGCTCCACTCTTAATTCAAGCAACAACTTGGACAACCATTAATTTAGTGATTTGTATAATGCTGCTATCACTTTCTAAAATCGCAACCTCGTTCCTCTTATGATGCCCTTGAATTGACATGGGACCTAAGTTGTTGTAGTGGTGTCAGGGAGCTGTTCTGACCTGGTAGTGATGGTAGGCTGGTTGCTGGTAGACTTGCTGAGGGGGGTGGCTCAGCAGGACAGGAGAGCCGGGCACAGAGCGGGACTACAGGACACACAAAATGGCAGCTATGTTGTTATTACTGTTTGTTGTTTCTGAGCACATTTTGTTATTTCATCCGGATTTATTTATTAATGCTTGTTCTTTTTTATCTAAGAAGAGGTTTGACATTTTAAGGGAGCCATAGGCCATTTACTAAAGGCTTAGTCATTTTACAGACTGCACTCACAGGCCAGTGGGGGGCCGTCTGGCCCATCTCCGGGGTGTGGAAGTAGGCCACTCCGTTGTGGTAGGTGTAGGGGTAGCCAGTGGAGGTGGTCAGATACATGGTGCCGCAGGGAGCAGGCACAGCCAAGGCATGGGAGCCGCTTGACAGGGAGAAGCTGTTGGCTGAAGAGAAACATAAAAGGGGTGACGAATTGTGATATTTTATTTTACTCTGGATGCAAGTGCTAGACAGGTTTTTCACTTTTTCTTTTTTTTTTTTTTTTTTTACACACAATAATGGGTCCCATTGTTTTTTCTTATCGTACTTACTGTGCCCTCCCACTTGCTGTTTGCGGATAGCCTGACCAATGTTGATCTTCTTGTCTCTGAAGCAGAGCCTATCAGCCTACACATTGGAAGTTAATAGGGAAACAGGCAGACAGAATGCAGCGATTGTAAAAGGAGGTATTTAGGTATTTAATGCATTTTAAATATAGAGGGCTCACGGAATAATATTCAGTTACACTTTCTGGTTGGGCAATATGTTAAGGTTTTCCAATCATCCACCGCCTGCCTAACAACCGGCAGTTGCCATAATATTCGCGCAGGTATGTGTGCAGCGTGCGAAGGGATTCCCCACTTCTGTATGCTGTTTTTAGCGAATGCAATCATGGAAGAGCTTGTTGCAAGAAATCATTTTAAATCCCCAATTTGGGACTATTTTGGTTTTAAACCAGATGCAACCGGCAAGCATCTAAATGAAGCAATGTGTCATGTTTGCAAAAATATAGGCTAGTGCAGGCAAAAATAGTAACATGAGGCTTTGCGAATACCTCATCCTGCTGAGCACACTATGCTAACACCGAGAGCTGCGGGCAGCGGTCCCTTTGAAATTTAGTCACTGATGCCCTTTATTCCCCCGACTGGGAAGACAAACAAAAATTAGCAAAATAAGGCCCAACTGCCAGTTCCTATTCCCGCAGGCTTTGAATTGTGCTTTACAGGTTAATTATTTACTGAGTTCAATTCTCGAGGAGGCAAACCATTAAATTAGCAAGACAAAATGACCAAAATCGTCCCCAAAAATCGGCCTAAAAAAAACAACATGCGATGGTCGTCCAATCGCCCAACCCTATTACACCTTACCTCATGCAGGATTTTCTGAGCATCCTCTTGGGTCTCGAAGGTTACAAATCCGTATCTATGATATATACGGACACACACAAACACACAAGTAAAAAGCATACAAACTGTCATTGTAGAATAGCACTAGTTATATTTCATAAAAATATGTCAAATCAACTCACCCCTTTGACACCCCAGCACGGTCTATGACAATCTTGACTTCTTTGACTGTGCCATGCTGGGAGAAGAACCTCCTCAAATCATTCTCGTTAGTCTGTAAATCAATAAATACACCCATAAACAGAAACAGAGAAAAATTTTTTATCTTTAGGTCATTCTTTTTTGTGTGCAAGAATTGGAATACCTTCATTGTCTTTGCACACTGAGTCATGCTTATCCTGGCAGACAAACGCACAGTAACACAAGCACACACTCTGTCATTCTCGCTGACACACACACACACACACACCTGCCCATACAGATAATAATAATAAAAAACATAAATAATTTTTTTTTATAAATAAACGAAAGAGCGTATGAAAAGCTAAATTTGTACTAAATAATCAAGATAAAGTAGTAAACGGTGCCAAAAAAAGGTATGATATCTCTGTCTCTGACCTTGAAGTCTATTCCTCCCACAAAGATACGGTTGGGAATGACAGTTCCAAACCGGGGGGCATGGTGAGAGTTTGGAGTGGTTGTGGTGCAGTGATCTGGAGACACTGGATCAGGAGAGGGAGAGGGTGTGCTGGTCTGGGTCTGGGTGCAAGTCAACTAAAAAAATAAAACATAAAGTTACCTAATAACACAATGAAACGGTCAAGGCTCACACTACAGAAAACATTTAGTCAAACAAATAAAGTAGATGACCAAAACCTTTTACAACCTTTAATTGTTGTAGCAAAGCAATGCCACCTACATGACTGACTCGAATAGTAAAAAAAAAAAAGATGTCCTAACGATCAAGCAAGCTCCAAACATCCCCAGTCCTGAAGTCAACAGAGCAGCAACCCACCACTTTAGCTTTCCCTTAACCTGACTGTATTCTCTGACATGTGACCATTTTAATATTTAGTAGGCTTTACCGATATAACTTTTGCACCTGCATTGGCACAAAACATCATGTTAATAGGGGCAAAAATTCTATGTGGTCTTAGCTAAAAGCTTAAGTAAGTAATTCAGTAGTTTCTTACCGGTAGCTCTATCTAGCAAGATAGTTAAGCCATTTCAAATACACACCTGTTCTTTGAAGAACTGGTTGTCTTTGAAGATGCACACTGTGTTGACTGAAAGTCGCCTCATTTCAAAACAAAACTGTATGACCTTTTGATTCACCATTAATGCGATGGTAAACTTTGATACGTTCTCAGGCAAGTTATTTGGTAAAGCTAACTATTACAAAGCATATAATTTTAGCTAGTTAGTTCACATGCTTCACTAACCATCAGCTAACTTTTAGCATCGAACAAGTAAAGAGATGTGTGGGGTGGTCAGGATTTTGATCAGCTGACTAACGTTTAAAATGACTTGGTAAAGAATAGTCTAAATCTTTGGCGGTACAATAACTTCACATTTCCGTTTGCTAGTTTACACTTTAGCATTCCCTTAACCTGATTGTATTCTCTGACATGTAACCATTTTAATATTTAGTAGGCTTAACCAATATAACTTTTGCACCTGCATTGACACAAAACATCATGTAAAAAGGGGCACAAATTGGGATGTGCTGTTCTACATGGTCTTAGCTAAAAGCTTAAGTAAGTAATTCAGTAGTTTCTTACCGGCAGCATTAGCAAGATAGTTAAGCCATTTTGAACACACACCTGTTCTTTGAAGAACAGGTTGTCTTTGAAGATGCACACTGTTTTGACTGAAAGTCGCCTCATTTCAAAACTAAACTGTATGACCTTTTGCTTCACCATTAATGCGAAGGTAAACTTTGATACGTTCTCAGGCAAGTTATTTGACAAAGCTAACTATTACAAGGCATATAATTTTAGCTAGTTATTTAGCTAGACACTATCATGTTTCACTAACCAACTTCGGCTAACCATGAGCTAACGTTTAGCACCGAACAAGTCAAGAGATGTGTGGGATGATCAGGATTTTGATCAGCTGACTAACGTTTAAAATGAATACTTGGTAAAGACTAATCTAAATCCTTGACGGTGCAATAACTTAACATTTCCGTTTGCTAGTTTACGAATGAGCTGAATATTACATTAAACAAAATCATTGCAATTTGCTAACAAGTTAAGCGTTGGCGTTAGTTCTTATAAATGCAATTAGCACATTAGCTAAGCTAACGGCTAACTTGAGCTCCAAATCCAACTCACCGCTGTTTCGTTCTCCATCATGGTACAGGTTCGAACTTCAGCAAAAGAAAGTGGTCGGGGTATGTAAAACTAATTAAAATTAATTTAAATGCAAAAAATAAATAATGAAAAACAATAACATGCAACCTGCTAGTTAAAAATCTAGCTAGCAGCGCTTTTAAGTGTTACAATTGTGTCAAGAAATAGGAACAGCACAGCATTTAAAGATCGTTCCCCGAGCCCCTGCCAGCTCGCGCTAAAATGGAATGTAGTGGGCACGTAGTTAAATATTCGCGCCTACCTGCTGTTTGAATTTGCCGCTGGGCGCTTCCTACTAATGAGAAATTAACATTTTATATGCAGAGATGGCTTGCTGGATTATGATATCATATGAATTGGCAGGCTACGAGACGAAAACCTTTGTAAAGTTTTTATTTTTCAACAGATTTTCCTGCTATTTTGTATCTATTATTATTTTTCAGCTGGACCAATGGGAGATGATGGCGCCAGATTTTTTTATGAGATCCAAATGACCCTGCTAAAACACAAAACAGTCCAAAACTGTTATTTATTTGCCCAAAATACAAAATGCAAGTTAAAGTATACAAATGTAGAGTTTGATACTTTATCTAGTTTATTTTATTGCGTAGAGCAATAAAGAGCCTATCCCAGCCGACATAGGGCGAGAGGCGGGGTACTCCCTGGATAGGTCGCCAGTCTATCACAGGGCTTTTTTTGATCATCTCAAATCTAAACTTTTATTTCCATCCAGGTCAGAGTAGAGATCACTTGATAACATGACCACTCTAAAGCATGGGTTTGATAT
>JAVQIZ010238175.1:0-22376 GCA_036023535.2 Galaxias brevipinnis | reverse complement strand
CACCCCCCCCCCCCCCCCCCCACCCCCCCCCCCCCCCCCCGCCGCCGCGGCGCCGCCGCGGGACTGGACTGTTCAGTGACTGGCACTTGACTGTTAACTCCGAGGTGCCTATCAATGCCCACTTGAGTGACAGAACAATACAGCCCATTGTTATTTTAGGGACTACTTTCTCTCTATCACACCCTCTCTCCACCCCACACAGACAAAAAAAAAACACCAGATGGCTCTTTCGCATTGCAAAAGCAGCTCGCCTGTAAAACACTATATATTTAGATAAATGTCACTTAAAATGCAGTGATGAATATCCTGCTGGAGATTAAATCTCATAATCTGTATATCCCTGAAACATTAAAGTTATGAAAATAAATGGTGCTGCCCTGAATAGTATGCGGTGAGCAAAAGAGAGAGAGAGCCATTACAGTAATAAGGATGAAGCCATGGCAGTGAGTCATTTAGCTTGGCCACAATTAGAGCTCACAGGAGGTAGTAGTGGAGCACAACATTAGCGGTGGAAGGGTCAGATGACCTCTGCTGCCCCCCACAGTGTTGAGTTGTCTGCCTCCTGCAGAACGGTGTTTGGGCTGGCCCGGGAGGGCGAGACACATCCAGGGGCGCTATTTTAGGGATTACTCACCAGTCATCACGTCGCCCCTCGCGTCTGAAAAGGGAAGTCTAGGACACTACCCCCAGGAGGCTGTATTGTCTGTGGTGGCAGCACCACATAACGCTCCCGAACCTACTCTGTGAAATATCTTTAAGCATGGCAGGCTTTAAAGCCTGAGCGAGGAGCGATCCCATTAACTTCAGCACAGCTTCAAAGCCTTTCCTTTGGCTGCCTCGCACTGAGCAGTGTTTGGGGATGGGGATCTGAGGGTTGTGCTGTGCTCCCTGACACGTGTTTTCAGCCTTGGAAAAACGCCCCACTTTCTGTTACTTACTGTGTTTCTGGGTGACAGCCCCTGTCCTGGGACTGTGACTTGAGACGCTGAGGATATAAGGTGTGTATGTTAAGTCTGAAGGAGCAATAGATGTGTCTGTTACTGTGTGTGTGTGGCTGTGTGTGTGGGGAAGTGTGAATGCAAGGGTGGGATAGGATTGCTCTATGCCCAGGACTTTTTACTCGAGTCGCAGTCAGGGTGCTCCTCTTTCTGCTCCA
This sequence comes from Galaxias brevipinnis, assembly GCA_036023535.2. Classification (NCBI taxonomy): domain Eukaryota; kingdom Metazoa; phylum Chordata; class Actinopteri; order Galaxiiformes; family Galaxiidae; genus Galaxias; species Galaxias brevipinnis. The sequence goes on along the minus strand of JAVQIZ010238175.1, from coordinate 21,220 downwards.
GACTTTACATACAGCGGTCGAAAATTAATGCAGCGCTTTCAATTAGCCCCTCAGCCCTGTAAAGCATTTGAAATGGGTAGCCAAGTGGATAGGGTCAGGTCTCGTTTGTGAGCATGCAGAGAAGTGTTTATGAATCTAGACAGGTTGTTTCTTTTCCAGATCTTTGCTGCTGCTCTCTCAGCGGCTGTGAGCAGGCAGTTTTGTGAGTCTGGGAGGCTGAGGATGGGGGTGGTTAAGGCTGTCGTCGTACCTTGTGGGGGACAGATGTCCCGACAGCACGTGCTGGGCTTCTACAGATGTCCCCTTTGCTCGCATAATAGCACCCCCCCCACACACACACACCATAACCACCCCCTCCCCTCACCCCAACACACACGCATGCCACTCAAGCACTGCAATTACAGTGGCTACAAGGGGTTTGAAAATTGTTTTATATTCACCGTCTGATGTATTTGAAACACATTAAAAACTGGAAAATGGAAAATGAAAAACACGACTGAATATATATGACAATTCGGAAATTGAATTGTGCTGAGGTAGCTGGATTTTTATTTGGCAAACAAATTAGTCAGGGAAATTCCTACTTTCCGAAAGTTAAGATGTCAAACCAATGACAAAAGCTTGGCCTCAGCTGGGGAATAGAACGTGCTTCATTAAAATGCATAAAAAGCCTGCCTCAAAATGATTCAAAGTAGAGATTACCACTGCATTTCAGCAGGATTGAGTCAAAGCAGGAGGGGGCTGACAGATTGTCTCTTATTGGGGTCTAGCTGGAGGAAGAGAGGGGGGGGGGTGGAAGGAATGTGGGGGCGAGAGCGAGAGATTGAGCAGACAGATCGACAGATGACCACTTCAATCCTGACGGTGGATCTGAAACCCAGCCGGCTCAGTGAGGACTCAGCAGCATAATTTGTCTGCTGCTGCTGCTGCTGCTGCTGCTGCTGCTGCTGCTGCTTCCCTGAGATGGAAGTATTCATACTCATTTACACACGATAATTACAGCCCTCAAACAAGAGAGGGGAGTCTCTTTCCGTCTCTAAATGGCTGTGATAAATTCCTTCCAAATGAGATCTCTTTTATGCTGTGTTGCCCTGAATTTTGAGGCACCGTCAAATGGATTGGTTGACAGGATGAAAAGACCTGTCTGACGCTTGTCAGAGAGTAAAGGAGAAAATGAATTTTCTGTCATTTTTTAAATATAAATTGGCTGAGGCCTGGGATAAAAACTAATTAGTAGCGAATGTAATCCAAGGTGGTGCACTAATGGATCAAATGGGTCCTGCTCAGACTTTGTTGATGTTTGCTATATTAACAGTGACATTGGCTTGAACAGCTTGTGTACTTGGTGACCTAGTATGCCTGGAACATATTAGGATATTCACTATGAAAAGCTCAATCAATAGATTTTTTTTCAACCAATATTTTGGAATATATTTTTGTCTCTGAAAGAATCTATGTCCAAAGTGCGTGTGTGGTTGTGTGTTTGTGACAGCGAGAGATCATAGCTTTGTGATAGCAGTGTCTAGTCTCTGTGGAAGTCTTCTGAGGTTTGGGTTCTTGGGCAGGGTCACATTGCTGTCTTCACACAGCAACTTTTATCTCCCCATCCCTGCAGGGATTTCCAGATAAAAAAGATTTGCTGCTCTCCACACTTCATCCAAAGCAATAGAAGGGTTTGTACTTGAGGCTGTCAGTGTGCCTTGAGGAATAGACACCCGAAAAGCAATTTTGACTCTTTTTTTTTGTGTAGTGCAGGTGTTAAAGTTAGCCTCGGTTGGGATCAAAGACACAAGCCTTTCATTAGTGCACACACTTTGTGTCTCCCACACGGGTGAAATTTTGAATGCATTTTTATTTGTTTACTCTGTGTTGGACTGAGCTATGTGCATTATTCATTGGTTCTGACAGTAGAGACAGCAGACTTGGAAGCAGGACACAGAGAGCATGAAAACACGGCGCAACAAGGAGGTTGCCAGGGATTTAAATAGGCATGCACAGACACATACATACATAAACAGGTTTTGACTTTCACCCAATGAGCTGGTTTCATCTAACCTTTAAATAGATATTTGAAGTACTGCAAATGAATATGAGGACAAGATGCTCATTGTGTTGGCAGCATGCAGCTTAGATGACAAACATTTCTATTTCTAGGCAATTAAGTACTCAGGATTTGTTGAATGTGAAGCAATAATGACTACCCATTTTCAGATTTTGAAATCCTTCTTTCCTTTGCCCACCCCTCCAGTCTTGAGAGATGATTTCCGGCAGGCCCCCAGCGATGTGGTGGTGGCAGCGGGGGAGCCAGCAGTGCTGGAGTGTGTGCCCCCACGCGGACACCCCGAGCCCACCATCTCCTGGAAGAGGAACAACGCCCGTGTCAGCACCAGGGACGAACGCATCTCGGTGAGTCACAGTCGTCAACCCCAAACTTAGCTGACTCCAAGGAGAACTAAGGTCCGGCAGGCTAACCGCAGATCAAACCCAAGAACTTTGTTTAATAATTGATGAATACGCTGTCAAATGACTTCTACTGAAAATCTAAAACGAATGTGTGGTATGTCCTCGTTGGCGATGGCCAGGGCCATCTCTTCCACTGACAAGCAGTCTTATCCTTGTGCTGTCCCTCAGATGCGCGGGGGAAAACTAATGATCTCCCACACCAGGAAGAGTGACGCTGGCATGTACGTGTGCGTGGGCACCAACATGGTAGGAGAGCGAGACAGCGATCCCGCCGAGCTAGTGGTGTATGGTGAGTCCCAAGCCCTCGCACGCTGGTGTTGTGCGCCGTGTGTCTGTGTAGGGTTTGACTTTGACTCTGTGTTGTGTGCTTGTGATCTCGTCCCTGGTGACAGAGCGCCCCGTGCTCATGCGGAGACCAGTCAACCAGGTGGTGATGGAGGAGGAGACGGTGGACTTCCTGTGCGAGGTCCACGGAGATCCTGCTCCCACAGTTCGCTGGCGCAGGGAGGAGGGAGAGCTGCCCCGCGGGAGGTGAGCACGAAGCACACGCTGCTCCCTGGCAGAACAGAAGCTAATGGACTGTTGCTGCAAAACCTGCTGATTTACGTGCGGTGTCTGTTTTGCCGGCAGACTGACAGAATTAGGGGAGCCAGTTCACTGGAGATGAATATGGTGTCGGATTAAAGCATATGACCTAAAAATCATGAAGCAATTACTCATTAATTCATGCTTCTCCGCCAGACAGCTAATGCAAATTTATGAAAGAGGGTACGTTGAGGATGTATTAGTAAGCATAAAATCCCTGATCCTCAACAACTTCTAAACGTGTCGATCTGTAGTCATATGCTGTACCTCAAGCAGGTATACAATAACAGCTTTTTACTTTGGGTTTAATATGTTTGGTCAAATCTTAAAGTCATAAATTTGTTTGATTGACAGGTTTGAGATCCGCAATGACAACAGTCTGCGTCTGCTCAGGGTCAAAGAGGAGGACCAAGGATCATATACTTGCATGTCCGAGAACAGCGTGGGAAAAACAGAGGCTTCAGCCATGTTACAAGTCCATGGTAAGAGAAGAGACTCAAACTTGAATGACATTGAAATGCACATACATAATATTACCCGCATACATTTACTTTTGCAATAATAAAGATACATTTTTTCAGCCCATAATGTACACATCTACATACATTCATGCCCACTTCATAGGTCTATGGTTGCCATGACCTTTATTCTATTATCTGTCCTTGTGTGTGTGTGTGTGTGTGTGTGTGTGTGTGTTTCTGTCTGTGCGTGTGTGTGTGTGTGTGTGATGGGGGTGAGGGGGTGTATTACTTAGGCATGGTATCTGCCCCTGCCGTCCCTGTCCGACGCCGTTGACCGCAGATTATGCTAAACCGTATGGATTATTCCATCTGACAGATGTTTGGGAGATGGTGTGCTTTGACACACTGCCAGGGAGAAGTCACCACATTATTAAGACATGGCAGTGTATGTGTGTGTGTGTGTGTGTGTGTGTGTGTGCATGTATGTATGTTTGTGTCTGCGTGTGCTTGACCCAGGTTGACTTCATCTTGCAATTTCATTTGATTTCATGCTTCTTAAACTAAGCACCTCTCATATTAATAATACTATCTTTGTTGTCATTCACTGTATGTTGTTGACAATGCAGGAGATGTTATGTCACGGCAGTGCTTTTTAATGTTTCACTGTACTTGTCCATCCATCTCATCTAATTTCTTTAATTTTTACCCCTCTTTATCGTGTTTCTGTCTGTACCATAATTCAACCTGGCCCATTCTGTAAGGTCACCAGGTTCATATAAGTATGTTTATAAAATTTCCATTTATTTTCAAGCACTGTTAGGTTGTAAAATATAATGCTTTCCCAGGGATCATTGCTTAATGGTGTAAATTTGTGTTTGTGCACGTGCAATTAGTTACTTCACTGTCTCTGTGGCTGTTGCAGCACTTAGCTTTTAAGCACTTCTCGGACATGGTGACCAGATTAATTGACCGCTATCAAGCACATCTGGTGTTTTTGGTGTTACTCAAGAAGAAAGTGTCAGGAGAGAATCCTACTGGGTGGAAAAAGTCAGTATAGTAGCACAGTAGCGTGTTGCTCTATTTATTTAAGTTTTTTTACATTGGATGTACTGTAAATATGAATAAAGGTTGTGAACATTGTATCTGTTATAGGTTGTTTGAAAATCTAAGTGTATAACTCAAAATGTTAAACGTAATCTATGTGACTCTAGTAATCACATAGTAAGGTTAACAAGACAGTAAATCTGAAAATGCAATAACGAGAGCTACTGAATTTTCTCATATTCATTGTGTTTGAAGTGAACACAGATTGCCATTGTTATGTCATCCTTCGTATTGTATTATCACAGGCCTGTTGTTCTGAGTTGCCTATCCATGCCGGCTGGTGTTAGTATTTGTAGTCCTTCTCCCTCTGTGGGTCTGTGTGTGTGCATGCTCTCTCCCTGGCGTGGGAGGATGCTGTGTGTGTGTGTGTGTGTGTGTTTTCTCACAGTGAGTGAGAACATGAAGACACGACACGGATGATTCAGTACTCTTGTGGTTTGCGCCTAAGATGTGTGAGTGTATATGTGTCATGTCTTTGTGTGTGTGTGTGCACTTGTCTTTCTGTGTACGCACGTGTATGTGGTTGTGTATGTTTTTGTGGAGAGACAAGTACCTTGGAAAGGGAGCCTCTTGGGGAGAATGAACAGGTATCAGATTATTCAAACTGAGGCAGTTACACGGCATGTGTGGCCAGTGTCTATATATATAAGAAGGCCCCAGGGTTAGGCTCTATCCATTTCCTGTGCCGTCCAACACAAGCCTTATGGTTAGGTCCTAGACATCTACCTCAGTAGTAGTAAAGTAGTAAACACTGCGGCAACATTTGTGTCACCATTTGCTAGCTTTCTCTGGAATCTAGACAGTCTTTTCCTCACTCGTAAATAGGGAAATGAGACGTATTAATCTTAACATGAGACCATAGATCATCTGATCTAGGGGGAAAGGCGAGATTGTTTAAAAGGAGTGATTGCTAAGAGTTTGATCAATATGGCTATTTTGCTGCTGAGTAGGTATTGATTGTGCAGCGAGCGGAGAAGATGAAGGATCTAGCAAGTGGGAACTTTGCAGTTGCTTCCTAATTGAGGTCTAAACAGTGGCTGTATCTCTTGCCCTCCTCACAGTGCCTCCACAGATCGCTGTTCGACCCCGGGACCAGATTGCCACCCAGGGGGGTAGCGTCACCTTTGGCTGTGGCACCACAGGAAACCCCCCTCCTGCTATCTTCTGGCAGAAAGAAGGAAGCCAGGTAAGACCAATTTAAAAATCAAGGTGGAAAGAAAAAGATGTCTGTCAAAAGCAATTCTTTGAAGAATACCATGAGCTTTTAAAAGTAAGGGAATATTGCTTCCTGTGCACTCACAGACTCTTCCAAGCCTAATATGGGCCTGTTCTAAAATGCCTTCATGAATGTTTTAAGAGAAAATAGAGGGCTTTGTTTTTCATGATTTGTATTTAAAAAGATTATTGGTGGATAACCGCATGTTATTTCAATCTGCGGTAGACTAATAGTTTTTCCACCATGTTTTGTTGGCGGTGACTCATTCAAATTGTCACAGCTTGAGAAGAAGCTGGGAGATTGTTATGTTTAACAGCGCTTCGCCCCACATTGCTTGATTGCCTCTACTCTTACACATGTTTGCCAAGGCGGATGAGGGATAGGCGAATGGAAGGATGAAGCTCGTTTGCATTTGGCTCCGAGACGCGGGGGACAGATATGTGTTGGAACGCATTTTGAGCCTACGTTGGCAAGAGACTTGCTGCTGGCTGCAGATAGATAAAAAGTATAGAAAAGGGGAAATGGGGGGGTTGTGTAGAAAGAAGGTGTCTCAAAGATTATGCACCAGGTGCGGTAGAAGCTGATTCTTCGGGGCAATACAATAGAAACGCTGACACTTCTTGGCACTGTTATTTCCACTTTCATGCGCCTATAGGCATACCATGCTGATATTAATATCTGAACAATAAAGATTACTCACTATCGGATGATTTTAGTGGAATTTAAAAACATTGTTTTTTATTTTGAAGTAGGATTAAAAAAATTGCAAGATTCCAGAACAAGTGTCTGTTTGCTACAGTTTTGGTCATGTTCTCCTGTTTTGTAAAGCTTTTTGCTGTATTTTGGGGATTATCTTGTGGCCTAGCCTTGGCCCCTAAACTCACTCAGTCTAAGCCTCTTAGATAAATGAAATGGATGGATGTCCTTCCCTTCCCCCATCCTTTACATCCATCTCCTATACTTAGACCGGGACAAACATTAAAACCTCTGTCAGCTCTCATCATCCCAAAAGACCAAAACAAGTGCCAGCTAGTCTTTTTTTTAATAGAATTGATGGGACATGTAGATGGCAACCGAGGCAAACTTTGTTATTGTTATACATCCCCTTACCAAACAGTTCTTCTTACTTTTGTGTATCTACAGACAGCATAGATTGCTATATTTTTATATTTCTATTGTGTGTGCTCACTTGGGTATCCTTGTGTTCATGTGTGTGTAGATGCTGCTGTTCCCTGGCCAGCCACCCTCTCAGTCTGGACGTTACTCTGTGTCCATGGGTGGGGAGCTGACTATTGCCGATGTCCATTCTGAAGACTCTGGCTTCTACATCTGCCAGGCCATTAGTGTAGCAGGGAGTGTGCTGACCAAAGCTCTGCTGGAAGTTGAAGGAGGTCAGTTTCTCTTGATAATGCAGAGAGTGGGGGCTTATATATATCTGTGTATATATATCTTAATATATCTGTGTGTATGTGTGCTTGTTGTTTAGGTATTAAGATGAATAGCAGTCTGTCTTTTACGTGTTTTCAGTTAGTGAGACTCCTGAAGTATACATGTTTGAAATAAATATACATGTTCTTCTTTTTACCTAGGCCCTTCTGATCGTGTACCGCCAATCATCCGCCAGGGTCCAGCCAATCAGACCCTGGCTGTGGGGTCAGTGGCACAGCTGCAGTGTCATGTGATTGGTGGAGCCTCACTAAGGATGTCTTGGGAGAAAGATGGAGAGAACATTCTGGGAGATGACCCCCGTGTGACTTTGATGGAGAACGGCACATTGCAGATAATTAACGTGAAGGTGTGTGCGTGTCTGAAAAAACATGTGTATGATTGAAGCCACAAGGGCATAACTAGCTGATTTCACTACTCTTTGTACCTTGGGAATAACGTTCTCCCCAGACTGAAGGCAGACGTTCTTTCATAACTTTGCATTTAAAAAATTAAGGTTAAAAGGAATTTAAGATCTTTATTTCTCCCCGTGCAAAATCTCTCCCGCGGAATTTGGTGCCCTTGCAGTGAGTAATTGTTATCTTAATGAAGGGACCTGTTTGTAAATGCTAATGTGTTTCGCTCTGATGAAAGAGCAGTCCGTGGCCCCTCTGTGCTGTGGCCTCACCTGGAGTTGAGCGAGCACACCGCGAGCGCTGGGAGCAGCATCGTTTGTGCTAATTGACTGTAGCACTGGATGATTAACGATCTCACATCCTCTAAGTAAATCTCTAACACAGCACCCAGGCCCAGTGAGGGTTTTCTCTCTTTCCCTCTCCTCTATCTCACGCAGCATCGACCTCAGTGGTGGTGCAAACTTGGGGGCATTAAGGCTTGGTCCAGCGCACCGCTGAGGCGGGGGAAATCTGCCATGCCACTGCGCTCGATGGAACAGAAGAGATGCATTAGCTTGGCATCAAAAGGGAGACGGAAAGAGAAAGGAGATGGCGGAGATGACGAAGCTACAGACTAAAAATATTCAGCCTGCTGATGCCCCCTTTCCTGTCGTCAATATTTCAGCAGTAGTTGGAAATGTGGAGACGTTAATCTGCCTACATGCTGGGCAGTCTGTCTTCCAGAAGTCACTGCTGTGGTGAAGGATCCTATTTGGAATGATGTTAGTAGCAGCAGGCTGGCACTGGGCCAATGTGGTGTTAGGAATACCATTAGTGCCAGTGAAGCATGTGGGCACGGACTGTATACAATCTAAATGGAGGGCAGGTAGAGCATGCTGTTGTCTGCATAGCCTCCGGAGTAATGGGGATGTTAGGCTATTCTCAGGATGGCAGCCGATGCTAAGTGATGTCTGTTTTGTGCCATTTGGTAAGGCTTTTAACCTCAGAACGCATTCTCTGAATCCTTTGGATATGAGAAAGGCAGCAAAGCAGTGAACAAAGAATACATGAATAAGTGAAAATGGAGGTGGCCCTGAGAGATTTGCCCTGCTTGCTTCTAGCAAAGGCAGGGAAGAGGATGTAAAGCATCCCCTCAGTGACCTAAAATAGATATTGAACCCTGAAAGCATGTTTTGGGTTTCCTCTTATGGGGAACTGATTCTCTGTGTTTTCTAGGATGCGGATGCCGGGCTGTATACATGTGCGGTGTCCAGCGCTACCGGGGAGTCGAGCTGGAGTGGGATGTTGACAGTCAGAGGTACGCCTGCATCTCTATCTACTCCAAACTCAGTCAAAAGATACAATAGCTACCTGTTTAAGTATTTATCAAATGAATAAAACACTAAAACAAGATAAAGAAACAGACAGACTGTTACAGTATGGAAATGCCTCAACAGTACTCCAATACCCTCCACACGGACAAATAGTCTGCAGAAAGCCTAGCCCAGCCTTGATACAGTCTCTGTGTTTTTTGTGCCAGGGGATGGAGGCCCAGCTGTGTCCCGGGTGTCTGAGTCTATCCAGCTGCCGGGACCTCCCCAGAAGCCTGTAGTGACGGAGGTCACAATGAACACAGTCACCCTCACCTGGCAGTCGAACCCCCACGAGGGAGGCGCCGCCGTCACCTCCTACATCATTGAGGCTTTCAGGTACAGTACAGTACCTGTTTGCAGCGCTAAACCCTGTGCAGAATAGCCTTCTGTACGCGGCTGACTCACCTGTGTATCTGTCTTTAAATGCCAATCTGGCCTTGAAATGTCTGTGGTACGGATTGCCCTTTCCGTGTAGCATCATTACATCTTTGGAGGATTCATGGCTGCCTCTGGCTCAGGATGTTCTGTGTAGTGATGTGAAGTTAAACAGATCCACATGGCGGATTTGATAAAGCGCTGTCGCTGCCGAAGATACTCATAGCATCAGTTGCAGGCAGACTGAAATAAAGGGAGAGAAAGGGGGAGATAAACAGAGGGAGGACAATTATCCCCATGGTCAGTTCAGCGGCACTGACCTGGGGCAGAAGAAGAAGAGAGAACCATTCCGAGAGCTCTCATTGCCACGGCAAAGGAAGGGCAAAGGCTCCGGGCAGGCAGATAGTGCCAAAAGGGCACATGCACACAAACACAGAGTCAAACTGGCTCTGTGGGACTGACTAGGAACCCACACAGACTAGGCTGACAGTACCATTCAGGACAGGGCGTTCCCATGGGGGGCTGTTATCTTTATTCAATCTTCACCATCAGGGAAGGCTTTAAATAGAGCTGGACAAATAAGATGTCTCCGGATTTTCCTGGATAGAAGCAGCCAGATCCGGAGAGTAGTTTGAAAGGAGGGAAGTGAGATGGAGGAGGAGGAGGAGGAGGTGGGGAAGCCAAACAAGTGGAAAATGCCAGGAGGTGGTTGCAGGGGAAACATGTTGTCATTCATTTGTTCTCTTGCACACGGTTCAAGAGAATGTCAGAGGGTGGCTTGTATTAGAAATGCTTCCAGATGGGCACCCAGGGTGTATGCTCCCTGAACCTTAAGCATTAGGTCGGAAACAATTGTACCATTTCAGAAAAATCAACAAGCTTTTTTCCTCCTTCCCGATGTAGTACATGTGCAGAATGAAAAACAGCCAATCAGTGTGCTTTTAATCTGTCTTCCAGTCAATCAGTTGGCAGTGCCTGGCAGACAGTGGCAGACCATGTGAAGCAAGAGAAGCACACTGTTGTTGGCCTGTACCCAAACACTGTATACCTGTTCATTGTCAGAGCGGTCAACTCTTATGGCCTAAGTGACCCCAGCCCAATATCTGAGCCTGTCAGAACTCAAGGTAGGTGCAGACATAAACGTGAATATTATAACTTTGCATTAGCTTAATACTTTTTCTTGATTTGTTAAATGCAACAACTTAAAGACACCAGGCTGGCTGGTGAAAGCAGAGTTGTTGATCTTTATACATACATGGTATATTTTACATATACATGGAATATTTTTCTGCTGTGTGTTCTCAGACGGGAGTCCTACTGAGCAGGGTGTGGACCACCGACAGGTGCAAAAAGAACTAGGGGAGATGTCTGTCTACCTGCAGAACCCTATGGTCCTGTCTCTGTCTAGTGCCAAGATCTCCTGGATGGTGAGTTTGTGTTAGACTCTGTATAAGGATATACATCACAGAATAACGCAACTCTCTGTTCCTCATTTAAATGCATGACATTTTCTCTATGAACTGTTAGATTAAGGCCGTCAACTGCATGGTTGGGATGCTATTTATAATTAAGCTGCTGGGAGTGCATCATCAAATGAAAGAAGTGCCATTCTGGTGGGCTCCCACCACACCACACTAATAGTCACTTGTCAAAATAGTAGTTATACAGTAGGGTAAATTCTTACAAAGTGTGTTCTGGATTACAGTCAGTACAGCAATTATGATCTAGTTTACAGTAATATCTACACTTACATAGAGCAAGTTACCTTACAGTGAACAAAATTTATAATATATCTGATTATGACTGCAAGTTGATTTATTAGATATATTTTATTTTATTGATATGTCATTATATTTTTGTCCATTTATGTTGTACTGTCAAATTGATCAGGTGACGAGGCAGTCCCCCTACATCCAAGGCTACCGGTTGCTCTATCGGACCATCGGCACTTCCTGGTTGGTGAAGGATGTGGAGGCCTCACCTGATCTCAGCACCATTCTGTCAGACCTTCGCACCAACACTGAGTATGAAGTTAAGATTCGCCCTTACTTCAATGAGCTGCAGGGTTTGGACAGTCAAATGGTCCTGCTGCGCACACCTGAGGAGGGTAAGAAACTGGGCAGTGAGCGATTTGACTAAACTCGAGCATTTGGATTATTATTAGATTATTATAATAAAAATTATTAGAGATCTTTTAATCTGGGATGTTTTTATTACAGACAATTCAATGTATATATTGTTTTTCTTTACATTTTTATTCTGATTTGAACCCCCTCCCCTCTCTCTCTCTCTCTCTCCCATATGTGTATAGTTTTAAGCGCACCCCCGCAGGCCATATCAGTCGTACAGCTCAGCAACAGCTCCAGCATCAGTGTATCGTGGGAGCCTCCCCCACGAGATATCCATAGTGGCAGAATACTAGAGTACAAGGTGAGACTACCGACACAAGCCGTAGCCGGCTGGCAGACCTTCCCATTCTGCCGTGTTCTCTGATGTTTCTTTCTGAGAGTTGCCAGGTAATTAGTGACCGGAGCTATTTGGCTGGACAGTGTTTTGGTTTAAAGCAATCTGTAACACCCTAGGGTGCCAGATCTTGCTGTTTGACTAGAGTACAAAAATAAAGTCCCTCAACACACCGTCTCCAATCTACAATTAGCAGTTATTACTCACTGCTCAGTCTGTGCAGTAGACACTGACAGTGCTGTGGAAAACAAACCAAAGGCATCATTAGATATTCATCTGAACACTGACTAAAACTCCAAGTCGTCTGTTTGTTCTGATTTTCTGTCTGCACTCAGTGTGAGTAGAACTCTGACTACTGCTGAGCATCTGTCTGCTGTTAGAACAAAAACATCAGATGAGAACATTGAGCCCTGATTTGCTCATCTTGTTTTTGTTTGTTTATAAATGCAAAACGATTATGTTGTACCAATAGGTCAGACGAGTGACTAGATCCATTTCTTAAATTCATTAGCTAGTACAGCCAGCTGGTCGCTGCTCTTTCAATGGATACAGCATTCCGATACATAGCATGAATGCCCCCGCTCATATCCGCTCACATTGTTTTACAACTTCTGCCTTGTGAAGATCATAGCTCTAACTGTCTGCTGGTGTCCAGGTCTGGTGTGTAGGCAGCGACCCAGAGACTGAGAGCTCCATCAACCGGACTGTGGATGGCACCGTCCTGTCCATCCTGCTGACAGGCATGCTGCCTGACATCCATTACAGTGTGGTGGTGGCTGCTGTCACCAGCCTGGGCGTGGGCGCTCACAGCCCGCCTGTCCACCTCATTCTCAGTGAGTCGGCTCCCACCACTGTAATACCCCTGAGGCACGGGCGAGACCGAATATGATTAGCCCTACGCGTGTCATGTTTGCATGAAATGAGCGTGTGAAACATAAATTAACATTGAATCCTGTCCAATATTAATGTTTGGATTAAATTAGCTACGTAGATTAAGCTAGGGACCGACATTGGCTCAAACTTAAACATTATCAGAAGGACTCAAGTTGGATATCTAGTAATTCACCAAATCAGTTATATTTGCCACATCCCCATTACATTGGAATTTGTGTCTTAATTACTGTTTTCCCTTCTGCTCCTCTTCTCTGTCAGTCTTTCCTCAGGACCATCCCTTAGGTTCTGTGAAGAAGGGCAACAGCCTCAGCTTATCGGAACAGATCACAGGCGTGGTCCGTCAGCCAGCCTTCATCGCAGGGCTGGGCGTGGCATCTTGGCTGGTGCTCATGGGTTTCAGTGGCTTGCTGTACTGTCGCCACCGTAGGAGGAAGCAGCTGGGCCACTACACCACTTCCTTCGCCTACACACCTGCAGGTCTGGCCATTATGAACACCCCTCTGATCACTAAGTATACATGTGGAAAGAGTTTTACCCCCTAGCGTTATACTTTAGTCTACAATTACTATTGGTCAAGTTATACCACAGTCATATAGTATATGGCAAAACTAGCATTGTAGTGTGCTTTGTACTAACAATGTATTGTTTGTGTATTGTGCATTGTAATGTTTGTTCTTGGCTTACACTTAATTTGAACGGGTTCCATTTTCCTGTCTTATTGCATCAGTTCTGGGTCTTTTAGTCTACAGTATGTAGGTCACCAGGTTGGCCTTAATTAACTGACAATTTTAATGTGCATGCTTATATCCCAAGTGGGACACACTGTTCTTTGGTCCCTGTGTGTAGCTAGCACAGATCCATATATTTGGTTTTTGGAAATAGCCCAGAACAAAATTATCTGCTTTTTTAAGAAAGACATTTTTTTTATATATATTTTTTAAAACAGTTGGATTTCCTCATAGTGAAGGATCGGGCCTTATCAATGGAAGGTAAAACACATTGTTTCACTCAGACAAATGAAAGTCTAACTTGAGTATGTTGCAAAACCTGTTGAACACACACTCACCTCAACACATTTTTACAGACCAGGCATGTTGGGCTCTAACATGAGCAACTACCCATGGCTGGCAGACTCCTGGCCGGCACCTAGTCTCACCCACATGAGCAAAGACTCAGTCAATTGCTGCTCAGGAAAACTGGACTCCACAGACAGATACTACAATGGTAGGATCTCACTGTCTCTGACTACTTGCAACATGTCACTGATCATTCTATGTATTCAAACATATAAAATAATTATATGATGTATTAATTTTGAACAACAATAATGTGGGCTTTGTTTATGTTACTAACTATTGTCCAGCAGTTGGGATCAACAACTATCTGAATCAGTCAGAGAAGTATAGCAGTGCGTCCAACGACAGCCCCATCTACAGTACCATCAATACAGCAGCTGAAGACGACCTGCAGTGTCTGGCCTACTACGATACTTACCCCAGCACACCCTTTACTCAGGGCCCAGACCCATATGCCAGCAACCCTGTCCTGGCCAACGCGGGCCTCTTTGGGCTGGAGCAAGACCTGGAGAAGTGGGCCATTCAGTCTTGCCAGTCGGGGTCAGAGTATGCCAAGCTCCAGCTCACCAAGACAGCTAATGGTAAAGCCTACCAAAGCACTGGCCAATATTCAATTGAATATACTGTATCATGTTGAATTTACTGACAGGATAGATGCAATTAAATGCATCTAATTTGTTACAATGATTGACAGTAAAAAACTACCTGTGTTCTCATATACTTTGTGTTTTGTTTGATTAAAAAACAGTCTGTCATGTTGTTCCAATACATGATAAAGAAGTGTGCCTTGATGTATTTTCAGTGTTTTGTGTGTGTGTTTTTTGTTTTTATAGTCAAGTTGGTGAAGCAGCGGTCTATTGGACATCCATCCAAGGCTGCTCAGCTTAACTGGGAGGATGTGTTGTCTCTGCCACTTCCTGCTAATAAAGACCGGGGGCATACCAAGAGAAACCAGGAGGAGGGAAGGCCAAGGTAATCGTCCTGTAGCAAACCTGGATCCTTTTTCTTACATTGCACAATTCTATTTACTGCCTTGTGCCATTGATGCCACCGTTGCAATGTGTGTTAGAGATACTCTCTCAAGGATAGCTTATCATTTTCATCTTCAAGAAGTTACGAGTTGCTGAACTCACACCACCTATGATCTTTTTCTCTTGTTACCTTTTTTTATTCCTGGTTTTGTATTTGCCTGCTTGTGTGCAAAGCACTTGGAATTGTGTATTAAATGTGGTGGCTACACGCAATACAAATAAATTTGTCCTTGCCTTGCCTTGACATGCCTATGTGATTTTGACATATATAAGTCTTCTGACCCCTTTACCTGTTAAACTACCTGACAAAGAAAGTTAATGAAGCTGCCTCACAACTTCAGCAAGGCTGTCAAAGCAAACTCCTCCGAAGTTTATTTTGAGCGTTGGGAGTTAAAAACATTGTCTTGTCTTTAGGCAGTGTGTAGGCAGTGTGTAGCAATGCTGCAACATAGAGGATAGAGTTTTCTTTAACTGCTTCTGACAGATCAGACTGTGGACATAACTGGAGGGGGTGGGGTTGGGGACGGGGGATGGAGGGCTGAGCTGCTCTGACTGTGCTGTGTCTTTTGTAATGACATTAGCGACCGTCTGACAGTCTGAATTAGTGGTTTCCATTTTCAATGACACATCCTCCATTAAGTCTGGTCCTACGTCCCTGCAGTCATGACAACACAAATCACTAAAGTAGCTCCCTTCTTGTTTAACCCTTTACTGGTTCCTCTTTGATGAAAACACAACATGGATTTGCCAGTCGGCTCATGTAGTTATTCACTTGTCTCTTATCCTTTTTTTTGTTGAAGTATTCTGTGGGGAATATATACATCTTAAGGGGCCTGATTTGTTTTTGAATCCCACTACAACTGGAACAGGCTCATTACTATTCAATAAAAAAAGGATTTTCTCCTCTAGCTCTAATGAGGATGACGAAGACTGGTGCCCCCCTTTGCCAGCCAGGACTTACTTGATGGACAGCTCCAAGGATGAACTCCCCAACCTGACCTCAGGAGTGCAGGAGTCGACCTCTTATGGCCTGCAGTCCATAGCCGCTCTGTCTCCCTCTTCTCAGCCGGACACACCTGGCGACAGCCCACGTCTTCAGCACTTTGACCTTCTGGCCCGCTACAGGTCGGGTTCCCAGGTCTCCCAGTCCAATCCAGATCTGTTTGCCCATAAAGACGCCAATGATGTCAGCTCGCCATGCCACGCCAATCAATGGGTCGATTCCTTCCAGGGGGAGGAATTTGCCACAGAGAGGAGTCTTAGAGGTACTTTGCGATTACACTTGCTCAAAATGAAATAAGAATTACCATCATATTTAGCTAGACGGTAAGGATAAACCTCATAAACGGTCTCCTAAATTCGGAGCACATAAACACAGTGTCAGGAATTGTTAAATTAGAATGTTATTCAAGTTTGAGTATTTGCACATGAAAATCATGTCTAATTAATTCTGAATCCAGTTTAGTATTCCCTGGTTGCCGTCTGAATTTCTAAAGGGTGACATCACTGCTCTTTCCTGTCAGGGCAATGTCCTCAGTCGTTAGAACCCACCCACATTGTACAAGCACACAGAACCAGGACCAAGAAGAAAAGCTCCAGGGAGGGACAGCAAAAGCGAGACCTGCAAAGCCAAACAGGTAAGACACATTTGGAACGCTAGCTTTATATAATTACTATCACAGATTGTCCTATAATATCTGCAGATCTTTTGTGATGTCTTTATTGAGGTAAAATGAAGATTGCAGTAACACTATAATTCCATCTTCGCTATATTAGCTACCTGCATTTGAAATTCAGCTGTAAAGATATCCTTATTCTATGGAGCTCTTTCGTTTTTTATACATGCTTGCAATATTCTGTTTTTTCAGACCTGCCCCCTCCACCAGCCCCACCCCCCGCAGATGACTCTCTGCAGCTCCTGGCCGATGTTCTGGGATGCAGTCGAAATTCACCAGACAGAGAGCGGAAGGAGGGGGGAGACTCACCTGCCCTGAAGAGGAAAGCAGAGTACTCCTCCCCGCAGAAGAGAGGACCTTCAAAGTGGCCATCACAGGGTATTAATGCTGTATATTATGAATATGTAAATCTCTACCTCACTTACAGTCTCAAAACATAATATTCCATCTGCCAATAAGTACAAGTACTGCAACATAACAAAAATAAAAAGCTTTGTTTAGGTTTATCATCCCACATGCATTTAGCAAATACAACATGCTGCCATAGTGGTGCATTGTGATTTTAGTCTTTAGATGTTCCATGTTTTCATCTGGTCATACTATAAATCCCCTGGAGTTTAAAGGACAGATCTGCCTAAGAGCACATACCATACCCAGTCCAGGGCCCTATACCCATGCCTAGCAACGGTAGGGGGTCTTGTCAGGCTGCTCAATCACTTCCGAGTTTAACCCATATAAATTCCAGCAGCACTTCTGAGTGATTACACTGACATTGTATTCTGCAGACGAGAGTGTAATCCCATACGGCCAGTCCAGCTTCGTGCCCAGGGTCCAGATGTCGGCCTATGGCTCCCTGGGTGGAGGGGTGTCCACTCAGCCCTCCACTGGGCCAAGGGGCCCTGGAACTGCCCGGAAAATGGACGAGGTGAGATGAACAGGAGCAAGAAGTGTTTTTCTTTTCAGGGACCATTGATTCAAATTAGCCTGTCGAGCCAACACCGGCACATCTACAAAATAGCTGTTATTGTGCACTGTCTGTAAAATTAAGTAAAGTGGGCTTATACATGAAAAAGGGTTTGAGTTTGAGTGGCTGGCATTAACAATAATAATAATAATAATAATAATAATAATAAATTTTATTTAGTGCTTTTCTAGATACTCAAAGCGCTTTACACAAATTGGTCGCCAATTAATACCACAGAACGAACAACGAATGGACCAACAGCTATCAAACACAACACTCAGTCTGAGTGATACTGCGGCAGCCTTGCTCACACACATAGGACACAAAGACCGACTCCAATTGAATTGGTAGGGACTGGTCAGGGCACTGGTAGGAGGATGCGCAATTTTTTTTTGATGGTGGGAGGAAACCAGAGTACCCAGAGGAAACACAAACACGGGGAGAACATGCAAACTCCACACAGAAAGGCCCTTGGCTGAGGTGGGGTTTGAACCCACTGAGCCACCGTGCTGCCCGAACAGTGTTTGCTGTTTATCAACTGGTTCGTGTTTACACAGACTAGGAGATAATTAAAGCCAACTGTTTTGTCTGGGTCGTAGTTAATGTCTGATTTGTGCATACTGAAAACTAGCTGAGAGATTGACCCAGACGGCTGGAATTCATGTTTCCACCTGTGTCTGTGTTCATTGTCTCTTTTTGACAGAGAACCTATCCAAGGTGTTAGCGATAGTAATGGCAATTGTATTGTAATGATATAAGGGTAGATTAGCAACATCCAATATGTTTCTATTTCTTTAAGGTACAATGTTTAATTAAGCTGTAGCTGAATTACTCAGTCCGTGTCCTGATCTGTCATTGGCACCCACCCCGTCATCCTAATTGTGCCGTATTTGCTTGCTTCCAGAATCTCATATAGATGAAAGACGCCTACTTGGCATGACTTTCTCCATTTTGTCTCCTCTTGTTTCGCCGTTATTGCTGAGCATCAGCCTGTTGCTATGGTATCGATGCAAAACTGAAGATGAAGAAAAAGCCCACTGCCTTTTCAATAAGTAGTATCTTGTGTTTTTTTTTATTTTTATTTATTTATTTATTTATTTATTTATTTATTTATTTATTTATTCAGAACTTATGTGATTTCAAGCCCTCCATGTAAATATTTATATTTAAAAGGTTTTTGTTTCAATTAAATTTATGATGATCTGACCTGGGGAAAAAAAAGTATTATCACTATTTTTTGGTAAAGAGAAAGAAAATAGCAACAAATTATACAGCAGATGTATGAATGTACCTTATGTGTACTTGTTAACCCTAAAACAATAATGATGTTTGTTTAATGACAGACTTAAAAAAGATTTCAGGCAGAACATGTGTTAGCAAGCCCATGAAAGAGTTTAATACTGTGTGTGACTGTGTGTATGTGTGTTCACAATTTTGTATCTCTATGTAATTGTAGATTCCATGTTCGGCTTTTTTAATTTCCAAAACAGACACCAGGTAAACAAGCCTTGCCATTCTAAGTTGTGTACACCAGTTGATTTGTTCTGCTGTGAATTTAAGAATTTGTAAAGTGCCCAATAAAACCTTTGTTACATGATTATTTTCTCTGACATGTTTGAAATCAATAGGCAATGCATAATCATAGTGGATATTTATTCTACAAATAATACATTATTTTAAGGATTCGTGGTTGACCGCTCCATTGTTAAACACAAGATAGAAACCATCACAAAATATTATACCTGTATCATGTTGCAACATAAAAAAGCAGGGATGTTTTATTTTGTGACACAAAACAAAGTAGATATATTTTTAAATTATGCTAAATCTTCTGACTGGCCAGAAATACCCAAAGAAAACAAAAGCGGCATATTTCACAGTTTTTCCACCTGCAACATAATACCCTTGGGTCTGAAAAAGCCACTCTTAAAGTAATTCTGAAATATATTTCCAGTCTATAGCCAGAGTAGTGTTCTCAGCAGGATCAGTGATGAATGTGAAGTTAATATTTGAATACTATTTGAGTACAGACTACAGAGAATAGGTCTGTGCAAATGGCCTCAGGACTCGACTGAGATTATAAAAAAAATAATTCTGTTGAATTTGGAGGAGAGGGGCTTTACAGGGAGGGAGGAGGGGCATTGTTTTCTAATATTTGTATGCTTGCCTGTTGTTTGGATTAGGGTCTCTCCTCGATGTACTACCCCCCATTGCTCAAACAACCAAAGAATGGTCATTTTACATCTGTCCAAGCCCTGCACATAATCAGATACACAAAAACTAACGTTTGTGCTAACTTGATTTTACTATGGGTGCCTATATTGATGCAAGTGCTGTACAACTAATATAAAAAATGTAAATAATTATATAAAATAAAAAAGGAAATGTGAGAGCAATCAAAAACATTCCAAAAGCATTATATTGCTGAAATATCTGATGAGATTATCAATTTGGGATTATAATGGAATGGCAATGAGTTTAGTTTGTTTTGTTGAGGTAATTAAAGATCATGAAAAGCGAATACAGTAACAGATCATAACTAGTTTATTATAGAAGAAAGCAAGCATTCAGTAACATTAAAGATTCTAGATTTCTAATATCACTGGTAGAGGTTGTATGAGGACAGCTCAGTTTATATATTAACAAAAAATATAAACCTTTATGTGTTTATAATTGTATTGTATTCTAAATAATAGCACAAAGGGATCTCAAAACAATATACAAAACTATTAAAACTATGTTGGCTAGAATATAACAATGCAGACTACTAGAAAAGTGATTGAATTACGTAAAGATCATTCTAAAGCACAAATTCCATCGTCTCTGTTGATTTTCACATCTTTACAGTTGCGAGTGAGAAGGAAAGTTTGTACAGTTTCAGAAAGTTACTACTCTGAGCAAATGGAGGCTACCATCTAGTGGTCACAACACAAACATATTTTTTTCCAGACCCTTGAGAGAATTAATTGACGGCTTACTTTGATAGCTTTCAAAAAGCATCAAGTACACACTGGACATTATGAAGTTGCTGCTTTAATTAAGAATGTTACTTGACTTTCCTGAAATGTAATATCAAGAACTACAAAGTCCATAAGTCAAACATGTTGTATTGTACATTTTCTATCATAACGTTTTAATTCTTAAGCAAATTGCTATATAAGGTTTGAGTTATCCTTGAAAAAGGTTACTTTATTTCAATGGCATATCCTATTTGATAGATTAAGCGATTCAGTGACTTACTGAATGGCATGTTTTTGTAAACTTTCATTGTGTTGTGATTTGACGAGAAGAGATGAAAAAATATCTATCTAAACTATGAAAAACAAAATTAGTTTGAATATGCGGAATAACAAGTTTGTTGAAGGTTTACTATTCTTGCAATAAGCCTACCATGGACGCCCCTGACAGATCGATGTCCTCTGTTGGTTGTGCAGCATTTTGAATTGAAACCACGGTGTCATCAGTATTACTGAGACTTGCCCAGCGCTTTAATAGATTTGTATTTTCAGCAGATTCCCTAAAACACAAAACTCATCCCATGTGATTGGTGTTGCTCAGCATGCTCCATTGTTCTCCCAGGCCGTTGTTTCGCTGGGTTTCGTATGCACAAACAAAACTTTCCTGCCACGCTTGGTAATATTGGGACCTGCAGTGCTTTGACAACCCCCTTGCAATTGGAATCTCTGACTTTTTTTTTTCTCTAAAAAAATATTGCTAAA
>JAVQIZ010238146.1:0-14946 GCA_036023535.2 Galaxias brevipinnis | reverse complement strand
GTGTGTGTGTGTGTGTGTGTGTGTGTGTGTGTGTGTGTGTGTGTGTGTGTGTGTGTGTGTGTGTGTGTGTGTGTGTGTGTGTGTGTGTGTGTGTGTGGGGGAGTGTGCTTGTCCCTCGGGATAACCCACAGGGAGCTCCCAGGAAAAGGATTTCAGGCCTGACTGAGTGAACACACTCAATAGTTCAGTGAAATGAGGCTTCAAGAAGAGGAATTGTTCAATTTGTCCTAAGTAAGAAAACAATATTAAAGATTAACTCGTTATGTGCCTTTGTGATGCCAGTGTGCCTTCTTCATTCTTTTCCCTCTCAAGCTAGCGTTACCATGGGAGATGGCTTGATGATTTAGTTGGGTGTATTTTCTATCTAATAATTATCCTTATGGATTTCTAAAGCCGTAAAGCAGAGAGGATGTGGGGGGAATAGACTGAAATTATGATATGACGTAAATTTCCCTCTCATCTAAGCAGTGGTCACACTCCCCCTTCATAGAAACGGGCTGCTGAATGATTTATGGTGTGATTGATTCAGAGAGCTCAGAGAGGCGCACTGGTAGTGAGCTAATTCTCCAATCAGAGGGGAACGTCACGTGAACTTCCTCTTCATGTCAACACGGTTTGGTACTGAGTGGAATCTCATATCCTGGAATAAACCAAGAGAGAAGGTTTGATACATTCTGTGGAAAGCATAGAACCACTTACCCAAGCGGTGTTTGTCCCGAGCTCAAATCGTCCAATCTAAGTTGCGCAACGTCAACAAGTCATACTGACACACATTTTAATGGCCTGAAAACAATTTAACGTGCTGTTGTCAAAGCACAACAACAACACAACATCCAAAAACCATCAATAAATGCTGATACAAAGCCACCACAGATGTGAAAGAGGATGTATTTTAGGGAGAATAATTAAACTCTTACTGACAGCATGCTCGTGAAGTTCACATTTGCTTGGCAGAGTCCCTCTCTGGAGCTTGAAAGAAGTCTCTGGCAGCACTTTATTAATGAAACATTATTAATATGAATAATATTCTCTGCAAATGATTTGCATTGCTTTGTCATTGAGCCCTCTGAGCTGGATGTAGATAGACAGTATGTATTATGAGAGAACCTCAGGCCTCCATTTCTGTATGAGCAACATGGATCCAGACAACGAAAAAACAACACAAACTGTAACCTTGTGAAGCAAAGAGAAAGAATACACAGTAGAACAATGTCAAAGTCACAGGCAATGACAAAAGAAAGTTTTACCTGTGAAATAAACATGCCTGGTTATGACCTGCTGCATTGCAAGGATAAGTTGTGAGGCGTCACGTCTTCAGAAGCATGCCTCTCCAGATAATTACATCAGGGATCACACGGCATTGAGACACAACTAAGCGATTTCATTTCAAATCAAAATAGAAACCCATTCACACATAAACAAGGGTGTGTTAAACATCTTATGTGCACCCATGGACACACACACTCACATACACATGCGTGTATCATGTCAGGTCGGTGGGTAGTCATGGCTGAGGGTTTATGGAGGTGACTGATCCTACAGTAAGAACAGACATTAACACTGTCGCTCGGAGCGCTATACGTCCCTTAATCATTTCCCTTCGTGGAGTGCCTTCACTCCTGCATGAACCCTGCCCTCCTTTCGTGGTGCAGAAAGTAAGCAGACAGAGAATTAACACCTGGGCAGGGTCTGATTTTTACAGAGCTTTCATACAAAGCCCTCAAACAACATGCTGAGACAAGTGAAGGGGTGCTGATTTAACCTGCGTTGGCGAATGTTGTTGAAGAAAGGCCCCGACGTGCAAGTTTAAGGACTGTCTTTTATTATCTTTGGCATTTGAATCTGGTAGATTACATATAATATACGTATGTATATAAAAAGACTACAATAAAGTAATATTGTATGGCACAATGTTTGGGGGGAACAGAATGGTCTACAAATCCCTTGGTGACTGTGAACGTCATGAGAGCAGATGTAGCATGACCTACATACTGAAATGTCAAACCCTAGTCTTATCACATTCATTTTTAAGTTCATTTAAATTGTTTTGCAAGGTCTCTGCCGGTTGGTTATCCATGCTTCGCTATCACATTGTCTCCGTCATAATGTCCAGCTTTTCTGAGAGGTTTCGGAATGATTGTGTTATGACTATCGATTAATCCAGGTTGATTTTTCTTCTGCTCCAAGGGTGAGTGGTTCAGGGTGGCACTCTGGCAGCTGTTGAAACACTGCAAGGGAGCTGAATTAATTCCATCTGTTCCTTAGAAGCCTTGCTTGACTCCAGATATCTGGGTCGATTATATGCTAATTCCATGTGGCGTACGGATTGGGCAAGGTGCAGTTTTGTTTGGATTGCCATTAGTAACAGTCTTCATTGACATTCACGCTTAATTTTAACACTTATGTATCTCTAAGTCAATTTTATATTTTGACAGTTAAATCGGAATATACCTGTTGCTAGAGGTGAAGGGGGGGGTGGGGGGGGGGGGGGGTGGGATTCCGCAATTTCATTTACCTACCTTCTTGTTTATTGAGGCCAAATGTGTTTTGTTACCCTGGAGAAATGGTTTTGATCATCACACGGGAGGCAGAAAGAGTTCAATTGGCCACTGCAGACAACTACTGTTATTCCGAAGCAGTCTTCCGACAGTCCTTGGTGCCAGGTATTCACCTGTGTAAACGTAAGAGTGGCTTTCTCTGTTTTCACAAGAGACTCACTTATTGAATATTCCCTCAACATCACAGGTCAGGTGTTATTTGGGACAGAAGTGTGAGCTTATTGAAGCTACCTGTTTCTGTTGTTCCCTCAGAGCGAAAGGGGAATGCCAGCAGCCAGTGACGTTGCAAAGTGACAGGCCAATCATTGTTATTTGCCTCAGGTGTTCGTTTTACTTCACACTCAAATGTGTGTTGTACTGCAGACCTGATGAAACTCAGTCCGAAATAATTGGCATGTCACAGAAAATAGTTATGGTAGCCTTCAGTGAGAACACAAGCAGGTAGCACCCTGTGAGATACACACAATGATGATATTGTATTTACTGCGATAATGAATTTGGGGTTAATTCCCTTGGGATTTGTCCTTGCTCCTTACACAAATTTCCTCTGCAGAGACTGCCTGGTAACTCACAGCGATGATTGTATAGCCTTTTTATGTACTCCTGCGACTTGACACCTGAGTTCCCGCCAGCAGACGTGATGGGGAGGGGCCAGAGGGATGTACCGGCTTCACCTGCTCTTCGTAATAAGATTACCGCTTAAACGTCATCAGCAGTTATCTCCACAGACAGAAAGAGAGGGAGATGTACGGAGTTGCACTGTGCAGTACCCCGTCTGTCGGTTTGCTCGCTAGAAGGATAGCAAGTCAGTTTACCAGTGGAATAGTATTTCTTACCGTACGTGCGCCCCTCTCCAGTGGCTGTACAGAGACACGGGGTTGGCGAGCGCTGATGTTTCTGCATAAGGATGCATTAGCATCAGACGGTTGTTCCGTGCCCGTGACATTTCTCAGGAACATTCAGAAAAAGGTGTGTGCGCTTTTGGAGCCTAACATGGTAAACATTTATACATTATTTATTACAAGCTAGCATAAACAGTTCAAACTTTATATATATTTACTTTGTTTATATATTTACTTAATTTATACTTAAACGATGTTACAGTGAGTTAGGTGAAGTGTTCGATATGTATGAGGCGCGTGGACTGTCATGCTATTCTGTCAGTGTTCTGCGCGTGCAGTGGAGACTATCGCAGCGCACGGCTAGCAATCGTTGCGAATTGATTGTATTATTGTGTAGGTACCCTGTCTCATATTGGCATTAGGATGTCCGTGCTTTGTCCACTCGCAACACAATTGTACCAAGTTTAACGCTACATTTGTGCAAGGAGATTTTATCATCTGAAAGTTTTTAAGCACAAAGGGCACATTTTTAGATGCGGTGCTGGTGTTTTACTGTGAACTGCAAATATTCGCTAGTGGAACGTATACATGTCTACTAATCCAAAATGGACGAACTACGTATATTTGGAAGTAAATGTGAATATTTCATAAGTGAGAATATTTTTGTATTAATGCAATCAAGCAATGATATTTTACACATTCCCTGAATTGATGCTGCGCCTCTGTATAGGGTCTGAAGCGCATTCGCTTTCCATATTCCATCCCCAAAACAGTGCTTTGCACGCTTGCTTACATTATAGTTTTTTTGTTGTTGTTTTTTCACAATAGCACCCAACGATCATTTAAATTAAATACAATTACACTTTTTGCTGTCATAGTTTCGAAAATATTCATATTTTCAGCAGGCTTGGTTTATATTGAGAATTAGGCTGTCTTGAAGTGGTTGGTATTCTTGATAGGGACATGCATATTTGGATATTAAGTGATATTATGTGGCCATAATAGTTGTTGATATTAATTCTTTATATGATTGTGTACAGACTTTGTGCTTCACATTCTAAGACAAATCTCACTGGAAAACACTTATGTAGATAGGTGAACTGTTTATCTTTTTGAACAGTGTACTTTGATTTTGCGGAATGCTGTACTAGATAGAATCATTTTAGCACTTGCATTTTGGACCCAGCATATGGAATTATGGTTCATGCTCCTAAAAACATGACATTTGATGAGAGCCACATGGAACTCGATCTATATACTATCGGAGTAAGGGACTCAGGGCATGTAACATTCAAATATGAATAAGGTGAGTCAAAGAGGTTATAAAATGCTCTGATAACGGAACTGAACCAGAGGGCATGAATTAAGCGAATAATGCTAGGTCTCAACATGACACTGCAGTGATAATGCAATATTCTTTTCATACTTAGGGATATTGTGAGGGATATTAAGAGTCTGTCAGACTGTGGCTAGATCGGCAGTAGCTCAGAGCCTTTTTTCTCTCTGTACTTAGACCCATTAGAATGCTTGGTGTTTGATAAAACAAGCAGTGCACACAGTACTATAGCTGGGGGCAATGTGTGTTTTGAGGGACGTGGATGAGTAGTTTGGATCTGTGATCCTTTGCCTCTTCATTATTCAGGCTCACACAAGGGAGGTGTGTGTATGTGTGGGATAAAATACTAATTAACCAGGGTGGTAACCCCTCCATATTGGATTTATGACAAAGACATACACTGTATGTTGGTTTTAAGCCCAGGTTTATATTTGATGCTGTTATTGTTTTGGAAAATCCTGGAGGTAGGGCAAATGTCCGTTGGGTTTACTGTAAACTCTGTAACAACAGTCACATTTGCCCCAGAATAATCTCAACTGCTGGTCATATTCAAGTTATCACCTTGCTCAGGGGCGGTGTACATCTTTGCATGATTATTGCAGGATATAGTGTGTCATCAAGGATCAGTGATCACTGGCAGAAACATTGGCTGTGTGGGCAAAGCAGGAAAAAAAAAAGACCAAGGTCACAGAAGCAATTATATGAGCGGTCAACGGGTGACAGTGGATAGCAGACAAGGCCGTGGCAGGTCAGATAATTGTCTCTTAGACCTCATCTACAGAAAAGGGTGCCATTGTAGTCTCCTAAAGTCCTCAAGTAGATGGGGGCTCTACAAGCGATCTTACAAGGGCCTACTTAACAGCATTGCAAATGTGATTGTGTCCACATGCACATCGGACACCTCGGGGGGAAACCATTTCACTATATGATTTGATAAGAGACTGGTGGGCAGTGATGCCTGAAATGATTTTGGCCCGTCTGGAAGGTGAGACAGATAACAGACAGGAGGAGCTCTCTCTCCAGCTCTTCTGCTGCTGGTTCAATTTCCTCCAGACGGCTTTCTTCTTCTTTTTTATCCCCCTCAGATCTGGCTGCTGTGATTTGGCGCTTCCAGCCAGGACTTCACATAGTATAGTAATCTACATCCATCTGCAGTTTACATGTGAAAAAAAGGTACGCGTACTGTACCGTAGTGTTTTTTTTTATTACTAAACTCTTCAAGTCCACCGGGAAAAAATTTGGTGACGTTCGACCCTTCCCAGTCCTGCTGCCTCAGGTGGAGCGGGATGCAGGCACAGGCAAGGTGAGCAGGCATCTGTGCAGGAGACTGGAGGCCACAGGTCTGGAGCCACACAGGGTGCAGGGAAAGACCCGTGCCCTGAGGCCAGAGGCATGGCCAGGGGCAACTTCCCGTAGAGCAGGGGGGCGGCCCTCAGCAGAAGAAACGTTGATGGCAGATGGCTGGTTTTCAGGCAGGTCAAATCCATAGACCAGCAACTGCGTAAGCAGACTAAAAGCCAAATAGTGGGTCGAACCACAAACTCCTCTGCTCTCTTCTCCTTTTTGTCTCTCTCTAGCAAGAAGTTTCTTATGAATAATTGAATAGCATAGTAACTTTAGTAAGTACCCAACGGAATGCCAAGCCTATCGTGTTGTCTAAATGTTCTGTCTTCTTAAGATGGCCATGTTTCAACGATCAGTGTAGTAAGGAAAGTAATATGTTGAAGTTAGAATAAATTGAATGAACATTGATTATCTAAGAAAAAGCCAGTAAGCACAAGTCGCATTAGAATACCAAGTCCCTGGTAAAGTGTTCATCATTGCAGATGCCATGCGACGCTAATTTAGAAGCAAGAAGGTCATTGTTCACTCCCCTACTGGCAGTATTAATCAGAGCAGCATCTAAAAGCCCCAAACCATCCGACTCTCTCATTAATTTTGTTTATTTCAAGTTTATTAATTTTGTATTTGTAGCCCTACCTGGATAAATATCACCCTCTAATTATAGATGAAAGGCTTTTGATTTGACAATCTCATGTCAACGTTGATTTTGTTAGTTGCAAATTACAACTCAATTAAGTGAGTCTGCTAAGTTCACTATAACGTCTGAGAACGAGGTCTCTTTTACAGTGAGGACTTGACTATCTGGCAGACAGCATGACAAACAACACAAACAGACAAAGCGCAGACATTTAGCAAAGACAATGATCCTTAAAAGCAAGTACAGTCTTGGGTGTATTGTACCTGCAGCTTGTGGTATTTTGATTCTGTTAAAACGTGAGAAACTGCTTCTATAATTTTTATTTCTGAAAGACTTATTTTACTACATGGCATATTTCTGAGTAGATGCAATAATGTAATAAGTAGATGTATTGTAGTTTTTGGTGTGACTGAATTAATACATTAGCTTTTAGAAACCATCCTCTTGTTAGAGACTGAAGGTGACTTTTATCATTTAGCTTAGCGTGTCTCATGATGCATGCTGTTTTATAGCAATTAAAAGCCTATGCAGACAGGAAGAAACACAGTACAAATGGCACTTTCTTAATAGAGGAAAATGTAAGTTATCGGGCTACATAATTGTGAGAAAACAAATTGCATTTTGCTGTCTTTTTTAAAGTTACTAGAGGCAGTTTATCTGGAGGAAATGATTTTGGCAACCCCTACCATTTGCTTAGTGTAATTATTTTCCCTAACTGTCGCAAAGAAGACATGCAGAATGCTTGTGGTTACTGCATATCGGTAACACGATCAATGACTATACTCCAAGCATGGGCATCTCTTCCTGGTTTAGTGACTCACTTCCTTGTGTCATAAAGCAATTCGTCACAGTTTCGTGGGAGATCATGCCCGGTGGCAGACAAAATTTGTGCTAAATATTGAGACTTCAGGAGGACTGATTTGAACCATATTTTTTTCCTTCTCCCACAGACATTACAATGGGCTATCAGAAGAAAAGTACTGCCAATTCTTTAATATAAAAAAGTTGCCTATAGTTGCTTTAATGTACCAAATTATTCAAGCACATTTTGCTCACTTTTTCACCGCAGCACTTTCAAATCACTGGAATACCACAACCTCACAGCAGCAACACATTTAGACTATTTACATCTACACTGACAGATGACAGGATTACACTATTGGCTCAACTCAGGGTATAGATGGGCCTTGTTACATCCCATTGAGCTATAGCCAGGGCACTTTAACCACATCTGTTGAAGATCATACTGCTTTTTCATGGCTACGCACACACGCACACACACTCACACACACACACACACACACACACACACACACACACACACACACTAACAAATACACAGACGCGCACAAACATCATACACTAGAGCCTTCATTAGCTTTTCAGTGGGCTGCATAATTAGGCTTGTGGGTTCAAAGAGTCATTGAGTTGTCTGCATGGAGAGGCGTCTAGCTGTGTGAAAGCTATGAGCTATCTGAAGTTGATGGCGTCAGGGTCAAAGAGGGCCCATTTGCACTCTCTCCTGCAGCGCCTGCTGCTCCTGGGCCTGTTCACAGAGTGTCTGAGGGATTACCCGAGCATGATCTGAAATGGAATGCTTGTCCTAGGTTTATAGTTGAGGATAGCAGCAGCACCCTTTTTTTTCCTAATGTAGACAGATTGGTTCTCTCCCTCTCTCCGTTACTGGTGTTTAGTGGATCCATTAAGCTTTTGAAGTGCTCCCAAGAAATTTCCGAGGTAAGTGAGTCCTTGGATATGATTGAGACAAACTTTGACATCCCATCGCTTCAAGCAGCTCTGTGAGGGAATATTGTAGGGTTTGAGCATAGCATTCAGATGTGCACAATGTCATGTCATCCTCTTTCTAAATGAGACAGAACGGTGCCAATAATCATGTTTAAAAGATGCAGTTAGGACAGCTTTTAAACGTGTCTAGACTTCGCCTGGCTCTATTCACTCAATGCTAATGTCAGGAGTTTCTATCGCTCATGGCAAATTTTGTTTCATATAAATATGCTTTGGCTATTAAGAGAGCCATAAGGAATTTAAATATTTGAATTGTTATGGTTTTATGAAGAAGTTAGACAGGGCTCAAAAGGTTTTAGCAATTTCGGGACCCAATAATGTTTCTAGGCTTCTTAGAAATTGGAATAAATGTGCTACCTGAAGCTTTGAATTTCTGTGAAAACAGGAAAACAATTTATAACCCAATATTTGTGATCCTAAATTAGTTTTTTTTTTTTTTCTGGATATGTCAACAAGCAACGAATAATGTTTAATCTTTAAGCTCCAAGATACAGTGTCCATTTAAATGAAGTGTATCTTTTTAACATTCAGTCCTAAATGGTTGACCTGACTTCAGAACATTTAGTGAAATTTTACTTTTGCTAAAGTAGGATCTTTTACTGGTAAGGCAATGAAGCAGACTAGATTGAAAACAAATGCCAATGTCTAACTTTTAAGTGGGGATAATTTAACAAGATTAGACGGTTATTTTGAGAACAGTTGAAAAGCAGAAATTCTTCTAAGCCTTTGTAACTAGTTTTTGAGTAAAGAAACTTTTATTGATGCCAATAGACTGTGCCATTAGTCTCTTCCCCCCTCTCGTCTGCTCATGCTAGTTCTACTCTGCCGCAGGGTACGTGTGCCAAGGGGAAACACCCACTTACGTAACAGACCTTACACTGGAACCTTTGTAAAGTGACTCATCTTTTTAGAGACTATCTCTGGTTGATTCAAGGATTGTAGCAAATAAAAAGATGGCCTCCAACGTGTATTTTTTACTTGGGAGATTTTTGAGTTTTGCACCACACAAGTCAACGCTGACACTGATTTGATTGGTTTCCCCAGAAGTCACGGATTCTATCAATTAAATAGTTTCTGCAAGGAAACGAGTGTTCATAAAGCCATGCTACATTTCCCACCTAGACTCCCCTCACATTAATAGGCAGCAGGCACGTTATTACCAGATCACCTACTTAGACAACTGTGGCTTTGCTCTGAGTTCCAAAGATTCCTTATGTGAATTCCTCCCTAGATTGGAAGGATTAGTCATTTAGCATGGGTTCAGGCTCAGATCGGAGTACCCAGTCTGACCCTCCCATGCAGCCCCTAAGCGGTGAAGGGGTGAAGGGGTGTCAGTCTATCATTAACAACAGGGAGTCCAAAGGTTCCTTTGTGCTGCTGGTGTCAGCTGTTTGTGTTTAAGGCCACACAGGTTAAGTCGTGCCATTGTGTGGGGCCGCCCCGTGCCTTGTGACATGGATAGCCTGCTGCATGTGGATGTTACGCAGGCCAGCGTGAAGCCGTGGTGGAACCCACGTGGGGCTGGCCTCCACCAGGCTTTAGACCTTCACAATGTGGTCATGAGATGACTCAGTCCCAGGGATTATAAAGTGCCGGAGCTCCACCCCCACTCTGTATCTCTCCTTCCTGCTCTGTCTATTGGAGTGAATTAGAGGAAATGAAAAGGGTTAGTGGGAGGCAACGCTCTGGTAATACAGTATAACATGTGGCCAGGGCACATTATTCTCTGTCCTTAATATCAGCTTACTGCGTTTGGTCCAACCATACCAATGGGAATTGTCGTTGAAAGTTGAATGGTGAGATTCAGGTATAAATAAATATTTCATTGTAGTGCTTAATTTGCTTTTGTTATTTTCCTTATTATTATGTAACAGAAACGATCTGAAAGGAGAAGCCAGTTATGACACGATCTTGAATGGATCCTGGCTGGCTGTTGTCACGGCCCACTAGTGATGGCTAAAGCAGTCGCGCCAACATATCAGGCTACTTAAACAGTGCCGCCCTCCAAAGCCATATCCACATAGATCGCACCATGCTGACCCACCTAACAAGGTGCATATCTGTTCTCCACCACCGTGACACAAATCTCACAAGGAGTGCACGTTGGTGCCGCCCCGTCCTTTCCAGGCCGTCACAATAGAGTGCACTCGAGGCCGAATGAAAGGTTTCCTTTGCTCTGGTGAGGGCTGTGAAAGAGCACAGAATGGTGTTCCATCTCCTCTCTGAGGTTAGTCATCCCAGAAGACGTCTGCTTCTCGTTTGGTCTTACTGCTCTTCAAATCGCTTATATGTTCACATAGAAACAGAAATGTGCGTTGAGTAGGGACAAAACTGTTTCACTAAAGTGATACAGAACGCAATCAAATATGACTTGTGCAAATACTTTTTCCACTATTTGAAAGCAAATTGGGCTTTCACCAATTGCGCTTGAGATAGTAACGTCCAGCTGGATGTACAGGTGCCTTTCGGCCCCTGATTTGAAAACACAAGCCATTTTATTGATTAAGGGACTGTAATCTGCTAATGAATTGCCCAGCCAGCAGCAGGTAGGCCTATCAGTGAAGTGGCCGAGGTGGTGGGTTCAGGTAAACAGAGGGATCCAGTGAGATAAGCGCCGCGCAGCTGCCTGCCTGGGTATTTGGGCCTGATTACAGGCTGTTGGTCCTGCAGCAGGGAGCTATCTCTCAGCTGAAGCTGGGTGCGAGCCACGCAGAGGCCCCCGGCAGTCTGTTAGCCCGGGCTAATCACTCTAGTCATTACGGAGTGCTGGGAGTTCTCCCAGTACCTCTGATTACATCTCCCAGAGGGTGATGAAGAGGCCCGCTAGCCTCTCTCCTGGCACACATCAGCTGAGCTTCCGCTCTACACGTTTTTTCCTCCGCTCCGTGCGACTTGAAACCATAACTGAAAGGGCTCATGTGCATGTGTACTGGTCATTGATGCACACGTTTTTTAACAAGCAGGGGGGGGCTTGTGTATGGCGACGGAGGTGAAACGGTCTTACTTACTGGGCAGACACAGTGTAGGGCTCGGTATGGCGATGGAGGTGAAACGGTCTTACTTACTGGGCAGACACAGTGTAGGGCTCGGGAGGTATCAGTCACGCTGGCCGTCCACCGTGGCGAGGATCATGTTGCGGTGTCAGGTGGGTTGCCTTGAAGACGGGGCCTTGTTTGGGTAAACTCTGTCGTCAGGTAAAAGATCAGCCCTTTGGGATGTTGACCAGGCCACCTGAGAACGCAGCACTGAAACTAATTGCCCCCTTGGCTATCACATCTATCTATCACTGAACGGAGGTGCATTGTCAAACAGAAATAAAGATTATTCCGATTATAGCAAAAAGTATTTATTCACAGTGAAACTCCTGCTGATTATGTGAGCGGCTTCATTGGTATTGTAAATAGGCCACCGTCTGGCATATTTTCACACATCGTTTGATTTGTAGTAGCTTCTTCTTTCCTTGACGATGGCTTGGATTTAACCAGTTGAGATTGCTTTAACCCATAACATCTCCAGAGGACTTAACAGCAACCTCTTCTATACACACACCAGGCAGGACCAGCGTTCAGTCTAAGTGCAGGATTTATTACATCATGTTGTTTCGTTCATGAAAATATATGAATTTCTGATCTTGACACAACCAGAGGTAGTGGTAATACTGGTCTTAAAAAGGATCTCCCTAAGAGACTTATGTAATAAGGATAATGATATATTTACACTGTGAACACCATAATTGAGGTTTCAGTCATGTTTGCTTTGTGAGTGTAAGGAACCTTATGTCAAGTGTTTGTTTCTGCACGTCTGGAATGCGAGCGACGCCAAGGAGCCAATCGCCAGGCATTCTAATTCTAATCAGGCTGTAAAACTTCTGTATACATACTGATTAAACAAATAGTCCTGATGCCACAATCTGTTTTGTGTGCCCCGACATTGTTATTCTTAATGGGCGCCAGCCGATCGGCTGATTTATGAATCCGTGTATGGTTTTCATCTCTCAGTTTTTATGCCTTTGCATATCTGCATGATTTACAGCGTCTTGTTTTTCATTAGTTCACCTGATGGTTGAGAGCTGGCGTTGCTCAGTACTGTATATCACACAGTGGGCTGGGAGGCAGAGAGCCCCCTCCAGAGTTCATTTGTTTCAAAGTGATGACTTAGCGATTCCTCATTACCTGCTGCGAAGGGAGGAGTTTTGTGTCAGGTGAATGAGAAACTTGTGATGAATAGCTCTCTTTCCAGGCAAGTATGAATCAGGCTTAATTGCTGTGTCTTTGATGCCATTCCGTTGTTAGCGGGCGCGCTGTGTTTCACATTATATAGGGGTCATGCAGTGGAGTTGAAGGTTTCCTCGCCAACGAGCCCTGTTTAATTTGAACTGGGCGGTGTCCTATTTCTGGACACGTCGCACGACAGTTCTTAGCCCTTTTATGTAAATGGAATTATGTCCGCCGGGCTCCGCCTCTCAGACAAGTAGTCCACTGTGTTTAGCGGTCTCACAGTGCTGCAATGGTATTAGACTGACCGACCGACTGAAACATCCTGCTCTGACGTGGCACCAGGAGATAGCCCAACGCTCTGCCTTATGGCTGGACAGTACAAACAAGCTCGAGTTCCAGTGTATGAGTGGAAAGGAACTTCACGGCTTATTTAGGTGTGATGGTGACACTTCATGGTGTGAGCAGCTCTTTTTAGTTTGAAGAAGAGGCCTGAAACACCACTTTAATATTTTACCAACACTACCCAGGTTTTTCAATTCTGTTTTTTGCAGCAAGCAGCCAACCTTTTATATTTCCAATGTGGCTGCCTCCGTCACGTTAGGTCCGAGCTGTCGCCGTGCGGCCTCCAGCTCGCCAGGAGCACAGATATGACTAGCGACGGCCTGCGAGCGCCATTGTGCGCCACACTGCTTTCATGACGCCCTGCTCGACCCATTCAGGTTCCATTTAGTCTCACCTCTCCTTCTCTCTGATCGTCCTCCCGGAGCCGTATTGATGTCGACATCTTTCCTCGTCGTTGACGACGAGGCCGAGAAGGAGCCTTGAAGTCGTTGCCGGCAGATGGAGATGGTAGGGGGGGGTTTATTAGATGAGATTATACAGGTACAGTAAGGGGTAAGATCACTTCTTTACTTCTTTCATGTTTCATGGAAAGACGTGATTTGCTTTTATCAAGACGTTTCCGACACTCTGCCAACTCAAAAGAGCAGGAAGAGACCCAGCAGGAAGGAACGCCGTCTGATGAAAGACAAGTGAAGGAGCGAGGAGGGTGCAGGAGAAAAAGTAAAGGGGGGAAGAGAGCAAGCGTGCGTGCGCGCGAGAGAGAGAGAGAGCAGACAGGGAGAGGGCGAGTTAAGGAGATGGAGGGCGATGCGGTGCTGCTTCCTGCACTCCTCCTGCACTCTGAGGATAAAGCGGCAGCATCTTCAGGCCGGGTGTAATCCATAACTGTGATTGCTTCACCCCCCCACCCCCCTCCTCCACCCGCAGCCCACCTTCGACAACATCCCCCCACACACTTGTCCTCCCCCAGCGCCGGCAGTTTGATCTGCTCGCTTTACTCTCCCAACACGTTATATCATGGCCACAGACTTGTCCTGGAACAGATACTGACAAATACAGGAAGGCAGACATTTCCGCCCAAGCCAAACTCCCCCTTTCTCATCTCAGCGGGATTTATGGTGGGGAGTTAGAACAGCATCATATACCTCAAACCGACTACCGGAGAGTGGAATTAAACCTGGAGGCCTGATAGCTTAGCTTGGAGTTGCAGTAAAGCTCTCTGCTGTGGCTGGAAATATTGTTCTGTTTATTTGATGGCTCAGGGCAGGCTTGGTCAGAATGCAGAGAGATTCGGGGGGCAACAAAGTTGAAGAGAAATCCCTCAAATAGTGCTCTAACGCTCACCCTAGTTTGTCCAGTCCGCGATCATTTCTCTAGACATACTGGTGTTCAGCATATGCAAATAAAGGGTGCACATGTCAACTTAACAGTGTATAAGGCTTACCAGTTGCAGTCAAAATAAATAAATAAGAGCCTCTGCTTCATGGTGGCTATTGTAGGTCTGCTCCTTGGCAAATCTGAGTTTTCTCATGTGAAACGGATCAAAGGTGTCTTGCTCAGCTCTCCTAAGGCCGACGGATGTATGAACGTGGGAAATCAAATTTGCTTCAAAGGAAAACGAAAGCCAGAGAGAGCAGAAAGAGGGGGCACTGTGAAATAACTCCCCGCTGTTACAATGAAAGACGGTCGCAGGGGCTGCTTTTTTTTGCGGACCTTAATGTCAGGGTGCTTGTTTGTTTGCGTCGTTTTTTGGTCGGTATGCTTGGAATTCTGTGTGTGTGTGTGTGTGTGTGTGTGTGTGTGTGTGTGTGTGTGTGTGTGTGTGTGTGTGTGTGTGTGTGTGTGTGTGTGTGTGTGTGTGTGT
>JAVQIZ010238099.1:0-34033 GCA_036023535.2 Galaxias brevipinnis | reverse complement strand
GTGTGTGTGTGTGTGTGTGTGTGTGTGTGTGTGTGTGTGTGTGTGTGTGTGTGTGTGTGTGTGTGTGTGTGTGTGTGTGTGTGTGTGTGTGTGTGTGTGTGTGTCTCAGGCCATTTTGTATCTGCAAGAAGTAACCAAAACATCTGAGTCGATGCAGCCGAGAATGTCTACGAGATGTCTTTGGGTGACTTCAGATAATGCCTTGTTGTAGGGCTACACTGCGCATTGAATATTTATCAAACCTCTGTGGCTTAAAGTAAAGCTGATCGTGGAAAGCCTTGATGATGATAGTAATCTAACCAGCAGGACGAAATAGATGGAGATTCCCCGGGCTAAACGCTTTCAGACAAAAAAAAAGCTAAATCGTCTTTGGTGCTTCTTTAATACTGCGCCAGATTCTTGCCAACCAACTCACTGAAGCAGGGAGTGCTTGCATCAGGCTGTTTGCTCTGTATAGCTCAAGGAGATGTGGGAAGAGCAGACGAAACCCAGCTTAATACTGCAGGGGTAAAACATGCCGTTCTGCTTCTAAGTCCACAGCGTCATGGTTCTTAATCACATAGGGTTAGGTAATTATGGCACACGTTGAGCCTTCAGATGTTGTTACTTACATATGCAGCCACCGTTCCTTAACAAGTTTTAATGGCATTGTCTCTGTGGTCAGATTAGTCTGCACTGGGATCTTTCAAAGCCTCGACGAAGTCCTTTGTAATTCCGTTTACCTCTCGCCTCCCCAGACATGTTCCGACCTTCTTTACTTGCCCTTGAGCCGAGCACACACACCTATCTCTCACGCCCCGAGGGCTCCCCATTGCTCCATCGTACTGGAGCTCCATCTGCCATGGCGGCCCCCTCACAGGGCAGACTGGCACAGAGAGTGAGGGATGGCTGTGATGGGCGTCTGCACCGGCAGCCAGGCCTACGGATGGCGTCTTAACTCTCCCAACGTCGTCTCAGTGGCTCCTGTTCTAGTGATTCACAGGGCAGAGGCGTCAATAGCGCTCACGACGCAACGTCAGTTATCCGCCACTGGACTCCGGTTCGTGTTCCCGCGGAACGGCTTGTCGGATGCCTCGCTATTACTCACCCAGAGAAGGGGATGTTGTTCATCTGGCGGTGCAGAGTTGAGAGGATGTTGGGATCAAAGGCTAACTTTATCACTTTTAGCTCGAGAAAATGTTGAATATCAATCAGCTCACAGAGATTCCCCTGCCTTCGATCTTATGTCGCAAAAACAAATAGACATAGCTGCTTTCTAGGTCGTTCCACAGCGTTAACTAATCAGTAATATGTTGACCCACCTTTGTGACTGTATCTCTCCCTAGCACTCTGTGGATGCTGTGAACGCCGGGGTCAGCCCAATTGGGGACACGTCCTATAACTCCAGCCACTGGGAGCTGGGCAGTGCCTTCTTCTTCGCTGGAACAGTCATCACAACAATAGGTACAGTAATTAAAGTTCACACTACTGGCACAGTATTGGAAACTGCCACAATGTATTGACTTTACATTAGTTGCTATTCTCTGCCATTTGTTAGTGCCATCTACGGGGAAAATGGAAAGAATTGTTTTTCCTACTAGAACAAATAGTGCTGGAAAAAATAACATAGAGCTGTCCCATTCAGAAGATATATCTGGGTTGGCCTGTAAGCATAGGTTCATCCGTCAACAAAAAAATAATAGAGTGGCTCCACTCCAGGGAAAAATCTACTGTCAGAGTGAGAGATGGTCCTCCTTATCTGTCTAAATGAATATCTAAACTGGACAGAACAGATACTTAGCTTTTTGTTTCCACCACGTTTGATATGTCTGGATTAATCAGGGCGTCTGGAGTCGTTTGATGATTTACATCTGACTCATAACCATTTTGGAAGGGGTCGGTGTATACACTGTCGGGGTTCCTTAAAAAAGCACAATTTAAGATTCACTGTATCTTCGCATATTCAGTTAAACATACATTCAATCAAATGAAGGCCATTTTAAAGCCATACATTTTCATATGAAGCACTTTATTAAAACATCCAATAATTCGATTAGTCCTTATGGTTGTATATAAAACCACAAAATGTAAGTTTCCTAAACATTTTTTATATGTAATAGCCTGTGTTGCTTCCAAATCTTGAATTTGACTAAATCTTTCATTTTAGTTGATTGTAACACAGGCTGTTTGTTTCAGGAGATCATTATAATCATTATAATAGTAATAATAAACATTTTGGGTATACATAACTTTCTTGTTAAATGGCACACTTAGTTTTTACATTGATTAAAAGTGCTTTTACTGCATGTGTGACCACATCCCTCTGTGATTCCAAATGGAGACGAAAACCCTGGGGGCAGTAGACAAAGGGACAGGGGGATAGCTAACAGACAGACAGAACAAGTTCAAGTGGTTCTGACAGAATTCTTTTAGAAATGATTTGAAACTGCAGTGTCACTATGTTGATAGTCTCATTGAGAGCCTTTTCTTACTTTCTATTCTGTCTTTTAGGGTACGGGAACATTGCTCCAAGTACAGAGGGAGGGAAGATTTTCTGTATCCTGTACGCAATATTTGGCATCCCTCTCTTTGGATTCCTACTCGCTGGTGTGGGAGACCAGCTCGGGACAATCTTTGTCAAGAGCATTGCCAAGGTGGAAAAAATGTTCAGGGTGAGTGACATGAGCAGACGCTACAAACGTCTATATAACTACAAAAGTTTTATAAGTGTAACATTGATTTCCCACTGTGTTTCTGTTTGTCATACATTATTCAGCATGAAAGATATCGAGATATGCCCAAGGGGGTTAGGGTGGTGTTTTCAGGTGAGATTCAGAAGTTGCCAGTATTCACAGAGATACTTTCTATGCTAATGAAGTGTGAAGTGTTGAAGGGCGATGCTCAGACATCATCATCGTTCAGATTGGCACAGCGCTGAGCCTTCACCCGAACAGGAAGTCACCAGTGGAGGGATATGGACTGAGCTAATGGCTCTATTACAGGTCCACTAGCATATAATACTGCCACTACAGCTGGTTAGAAATAATCACGTGTAATCTACTTGTCATATTCAGTTCATGCTGTTGGATTAATGGAATGAAAGGTTCTGCTTCAAGCATGGCGTCGTCGGCGCCACGGAGCGATAAACACAATCTGTATCCTACCCAAAATGTCCCAGGCATTATGGCCTACATTGTTGACAGTCTGTTATTTGTCTGCATGTGTGTGTGTGTGTGTGTGTTGTTGTTGTGCGTGGTTGTGTACACATGTGTGTGTGTGTGTGTGTATGGGGGGTCCATTTTTTTCTCCCACAGCGCAAACACAACCAGATCAGCCAGACAAAGATCCGAGTGGCCTCCACGTTGCTCTTCATCCTGGCCGGCTGCATCCTGTTCGTCACCATCCCGGCTGTCATCTTCAAATACATCGAAGGCTGGACTGCGCTGGAGGCCATCTACTTTGTGGTGATCACTCTGACCACGGTGGGAATAGGAGACTACGTTGCAGGTGAGGGCTCCAGCCATCCGATGCATGATTCAATAGGTAGTGGCTTACTGTAGTTATTGCGTTTCAGTTGGCAAAGGCCTAATTGGTAATATAATTACTAGTAGATGCTACTGCTGCTACTCACGTCATGTTGACGCTACACTTTGTTGCTGATGATATTCATATGGAGAAGACTTATTCATGCAATGTATGTAGTGTGACCTTACACCACACCGCGCCGGCTTCCTTCGTGTACGGTGGCTTTTCCACCTAGGCCAGGTCTCTGTCTGACAGATGGGGAGGTCTATGTGACGTGCGGTTAATGTGGAGTGCCGTTTTTTATTGCCTCAGCAGAACGGAATGCATTAATGGGCTTATGAAGCATGAGTTGGCTGACAGTTTCTGCACTTCAGCAATGATTTCTGGCCCAATCACTCCACCACACACACGCTCGACTGAAGAAACAACATGAAAACACTTGTCAGAGAAAATGAGTTTTTTGTCGCACGTGTTGTGCCTTCATATTCATATTTCATATTACGATGTAGAAAAGGACAGAAAAGGACGTCATCACATGTGGTCTAGTTCAGAGTTATGAATATTTAATTGCTGACTTTTCTTCTCCGGCAGGAGGGAACCGGAGGATTGAGTACCGTAAGTGGTACAGGCCGCTCGTGTGGTTCTGGATCCTGGTGGGCTTGGCGTACTTTGCTGCAGTGCTGAGCATGATCGGCGACTGGCTGAGGGTCCTGTCCAAAAAAACTAAAGAAGAGGTGTGGTCCTTTACTTATTAAAGAGAGAACCATACTATTTTTAGCCTGTAGCAGCATCCATAGTAAAGACTTGAAAAGTGGAAAGAAGCACTGGTTTGGCTAGCTTTTCTATCGTCCTTTTGCATGAATTGAGAGGTGTACGATGGCCACACGAAACATTTGATAATGTAGTTCTGTGAGGTCCGCCTTCAGTGCTTCTGATTGTCCTGTGTGTCAGGTTGGGGAGATCAAGGCCCATGCCGCAGAGTGGAAAGCCAACGTGCGCGCTGAGTTCCGCGAGACCCGCCGGCGCATGAGCGTGGAGGTCCACGACAAGCTCCAGCGCGCCGCCACCATCCGCAGCATGGAGCGCCGGCAGCTGGGGCTGGACCAGCGCGCCGTCTCCCTGGACGTGCTCTCGCCGGAGCGCCGGTGCGCCGTCTCCAACAGCCTGGAAGCCAACCGCTACAAGACCTCGTCCCAGGAGAGCATTGACACCAAGCTGAACAACCTGCGGCTGCGGGGCGCCGAGCAGGGCGCCGAGCACCAGACCTCCTCGGAGGACAACCTCTTCAACCGCCTGGGCTCCGTCACCAGGCTGACCAAGCGCAGCCGCAACCGCGACCTGAAGAAGAACATCCCGGACGAGGCGCGGCGGCCCCACAGCGAGGCGTACAGCTGCGGCACGCCCGGCGCCGACGAGGCCAAGCGGGGAGCGGATGACGACGAGGAGCTCGACAAGGAGTGCAACACCAGCCTGTCCGACTTCCCGCTGTTTGTGGAGGCGTGCAAGCCCCTGAACGGCTTCATCCCGGCGCAGACCAAAGAGAACGAGAGCGAGACGACGCTGGAGGAGAAGGAGCTGTGTCTCCAGATGGGCCCGTAGACTGTCCCTTTGACCTTTGCTGGAGCAGAGGAGGTCGGAAACCATTGTGTGCCTTATTTCCCTTACTTCTCTGTGTGCTTCAAGAGGGCGCGGCCTTGTGTCTCTTGTTCCTGCGCTTCGTTTATTCTTCACTGTGCCCTGTTGAACCCGAACAACATTGCATAGAGCTTATCAGTGCTATCTGCTGTGTTTTTGTGGGCCTTTACAACCAAAATGATCACGGAGTTGAAGCTGAAGGAAAGAGGGTCTGGCTGCTAATAGGACCTGCCAGGGTCGATGGAAGCTGATGGGGGGAAAAAAGTAATGATGCAGTAGCAGACGTCTTTGAGGAATCTATTGGGTCTGTAACTTTTGCACTTGGACCTCTGGCTTGGTGCTGGACTTGAATATTTTCGCTGAGGTCAGAGCTATCGGAAAGCTGCTGTGAGAGAGCAATACAGAAAGAGGCTGCAGGGGTTACTGTGAGCTGTAACACTTTCACTATATAATTGTTGTCATAGGTGTTTTCCATGATGAATCAAAAAGCTTACTTCTAAAAAAGTAAAAAAAAAAGTGCATTCGAAAATGAAACGAAAAAAATGAACAAAGCAAAGAAAAGAATCCGCCGACTTGTTTTCTGTGCATGGTCCCAGAGCTAAGCTGTTGTCAGAGTGCAACGAACTGACCTGCTACCCAGTTCATGACCTCCAAACACCTCAATCTCAGGGCTCGCTGTCCTAGTGTCGTCATTGAAACGCGTGTCAGACAGATGCTGCATTCACACTTTGAAAATAGAGAGGGCCGTCGGTTACACTCGTACTCTCTGGAGATGACCGTTTGTGGCAATCGAATGGAAGATAAGCCATAAAGTGAGCTGGGGAAATATCAATAAAGAGATTTTGAGAGGCAGTTCTAGTCAATGGGTGGATCATTATTACACTGGTTAGCTTGAATACAGCTCCCTGAGCTGGCATCTTGATTATACTTGACCCTGCGCTTACAATGTTACGTTTGTAAAGTACAGTGCATTAAATTTTTTTTCCTCATGCATACCACAAAGAAGAACATAAATCATGAACACATGTGCAGTATGCCACTGACTGTAGCTATGGTACACCACAAACTGCGAGGATGTTTTTACACAACCCTGGGATCAATGGGAAAGCAACACAACTTGTATCCTCCCCTTTCCCCATATACACTCTTCACACACTGTCACACCGACACCTTGCTGTATGTAAACTGTCTCTCTGATTCTTACATATGCATTACTGTGGTTGCAGCATTAGCCTAGTGTGAATGCAGCAAAAGGACTATTAATGTTTGTTATGAAAACGCTTCAAATAATTCAGAAGTCTAAGCTTAAAAAAAAATTTAACTTAAGACACAGACGTAAAAGCATGCTATGTTGAAAAATGTATCATCATGATGTATATGGTATTGATTGTACCACCATGCTTCAAAGGGTAATGCTTACAACAGCATTTTTTTTTCAATGCCTATGTTGAAACAGCACAGGCAGAACATGCTCAGTATTTGAACGTTGTTCACAGTAAAACTTGTGCAAACATTACATTAAATGTAGTGAGTGCCTTTTGGAAATAAACATCACTGAATGAATCGCTTTCCCCCTGAGTTGCGTGTGTGTCCTAGTACTTGACTTCCCAGGTTACCATTTTGTCTTTCACATGCCATCCCAATCGAGACGTATCCCTTTCCCTGTCATTGACTGCGACCTCGTCCACACCGATATAATCCCCCTTTTTGGCGATCTTTTTCACAGTCTGCTCTACTCTCACTGCTCTCAGGGGACTTCCCAGTGAACTGTGTAACCTTCAGACTCACTTCCTGACACGATATCTTGAGAAGAATCCTATCTCTCTATCTATCTGCCTCTCTACCTCTCTCTACGTCACCTTTTTTTTTCACTTTTTTTCTTCTTTATTCACCTCTCTCTCTCTCTCTCTCTCTCTCTCCCCTTCTGCCTGTTTCTTTCTCTAACTATCTCTCCATCTTGCTTTATCTCTCTCTCTCTCTCTCTCTCTCTCCTTCTGGCTGTTTCTTTCTCTATCTCTCCATCTCGCTTTCTCTCTCTCTCTCTCTCTCTCTCTCTCTCTCTCTCTCTCTCTCTCTTTCGCTTTCTTTCTTGTCTCTGTCT
The DNA here is from genome assembly GCA_036023535.2 of Galaxias brevipinnis. Taxonomy (NCBI): domain Eukaryota; kingdom Metazoa; phylum Chordata; class Actinopteri; order Galaxiiformes; family Galaxiidae; genus Galaxias; species Galaxias brevipinnis. Next base: position 26,793 of record JAVQIZ010238099.1, on the reverse strand, counting down.
CTCACCTTTTACTGAAACACTTCAACTTACACAGCCAGGTGAGATGTAACACGACGAGGAATTCATGGTTCTATCAAATGAAGAAAGAGGAGCAGACACAGCTGCAATACGTGTTTTGTAACACAATATTTAGGCGTCAAAAACTTAACTTAGAAAAACTATTATACATGACAGCTGTAAACACAGCAAATAAATACATTGCAATAACGCTAAAGATTTTTTGCTTTAAGGAACAATGACTATTTCATCAAACCGTTTCGCTGCCTTTAAGCACGGCAGTTGAGAAGCACAGAATGTGAGAAGCACAACTGGCTAGGAGAACTGCATATCATGTGCTGGGCTTTGAACATCTGCCACTCCGCTAGCTTCAGAGGTCACGCAGATCAATGACAAGCTAATTGGCAAGGCTTTAAGCCCATGTTTGATAGATTGTGTTGTGCCATCTTCTACACAGCCGACTCCACAGCAGACGGCGCTCCAATTTCAGACTTGGCATTATTGTTGTTATTGAGCGGTGAAAAGCCCACAGACACTGCTGCCTGTCAGTAGTATTGACAAACATAATCCTCTATTGAATTTAAATGAAATGGAAGATGGAAGTGTGCGTGTATATTTCATTGCTGGATCCCATACTCATGTAAGATCCAGAATAAATGGTTTAACTAATAACCACATGACCTTATATGACCTCAGCCTGCTACTTAGACCCCATAGAAAGTAGCGCTGCATACCTCTTAAGATCAGTTGCCATGCTACAATATGTAAGCATATCCACAGTGTGTTCAGGCACGTAAACGTTCTCTGCTAAAAATATTCTGTAATTGATTTCTTGTAGTATTTCACCTTGCTACAGGAACATGTTGATTAGTTTGAGGATTCGTAGTTGACCTACTGTAATCAATGTAAATAACGTCAACGTGAACCACTCATCGCAAACATTTATGTAACTAAGTTTATTATTCATTTCACCCACTCAAGGTAAGAGTCAGTTATTCTAGGATCACAGGTCACGCACGCAGTGTCCCCATAGTGCACAGAGGCCCATCTACGTACCCAGGCAGTGAACCAGGCCTGTCAAACTGTGTTGAGGACATGAGTAGAGTTAATGCTTGCCTTGCGCGACTACCCAAAGTGGTTGACTGTTGGAAAAAACGATTTATGTTAGACTTTCGTATGAGGGTATATTTAGTTGAAACCTGTGACAAGTGTCTAGCACTGTTGTCCTGCACTGACAATATCAATTGTGACTTGAGTCTTTTAAATCTGTATCAGTATTGAGTTAGACTAACACACTTTTGGATAATGGGAAGTGAATAAGGTCACAACATGATGTCCTTAAAGAGCGAGGGGAAACTCAACCTAATGTGACATCTAAAAGTTTGAGTCAAACTCAGGCCACCCTGCCTTCATCCCCTCTCTCTCTCATCAGTCTCAGTGACCAGCGCTAGTCCAGCAGATTGAGGAGCATCTGTGTCTGGCCACAGGACCATCTGGTCATCTACGGCCCCCTCCTCCCTTTGATGGCCTCACTTTGATGGTGACATATGAAATTCGTATTTTGAACTGATGGTGGGTATTTCCATCACACCCTCGGATCCCCTGCAAAAAGTCCAGAGGTTCACCATTGTCCAGTAGCAACCAACTCAGAGAAGCTGCCATTAGGCTGCAATGCGCATTCACCCACTCTCTGAGCAGGCAGTGTGTGAGCGCATGCAGTGAAAGAATTCACAACTGAAGCATGGTGCACACAAGACCTTAGCCGATAAGAGGTCTGATATCTATGTAAGAGAAACGTAAGTCATTCTCTATTAGTGAGACATGTACAGAAATACCAAGGCCCCTCAGGTTACTGAGATAAACACAGAACCGCATAGCGACTTCTATCACTGAGACATACACAGAAATGTGCAGGAACCTTTAATAGGGAGACATACACAAAAATACAGGCATGCACACACATGAGTATTGTGTGAGAAATAAGTCCTTGAGGGGATGCACCAAATAATCCACACAATGTGCGTTGCGGCACTCGGAGTGTGGTTCCCATGGAAACCCCCGGCAGTGTAATATCTCCCCATGCAAATCTCAGCCAATTGGACTGGGCGAGTGTCTGTACATGATAGGCCGACTAGCACTGCATTCGTCCCCTTGGACACCACTGGCGGGGCTTTCGGTGGCATGGCAGGAGCACCGGGTTAAAGCCATTGTGTAGCGTTGGCCGTGGCTGCCTGTTGCGTCTTCCCACGCAGGTGCCAGAGGACTATGTGCTCTGTATAATGAGATGTTCAGGGCCAGGGGAAATGACCGAGGAGGTGGTAGGAGGATGCTCTGTCTGTCCCCCCCCCCACTCCCCTTCTTCCACAGAGACAGAGTCAGTAGACATGACCTTACAAAGTGGCTGTAACTTACCTCATGCTGTTTATGAACAGTGCAATACATTCAAAGGTGTAATTATGAAGTATTTGTCAGTTATGGGGATTATTTTTACATTATGGTAAAAGACTATGTAAATATTGGTGATAGTAAGTTGGTCCACTTCTCCTAGTTTAGAAATGTTATGGTGTGATGCTAGGACTTTTGCTTTCTGCATTGTAAAGAATGATTAATGCTACCATCATGGAATATCTATTGAGGATTGACATTGATTGTCTTGTTTATGTAGCTGAACAAAGAATATGTTCTCTGAAGTTGTGTATGTCGCCGGAAGAGAGACACGAAAAAAATGAATTTTGTTGGACAGCATCCCAGGAAAAAACAAGAAAAAATAAAAACGCTGCAGTCAGCAAGATGAGAGAAAGTTTAGGGAAATGGCCAACTACCCCGGTAACAATTATGGTAGGAAAAGAAAAGAGAGAGGAGAGGGAGATGTAGAGACAAAACATGGGGAAATGTAAAATATTACACCTCAAAGTTACTTCACAAAAAAGCCTAGAGGGCATTTTAGTCTATGAACCATAACAAATAGAGCTTTGGAATAGGAAATGAACCACTTTGGGATACAGTTTATGAACGAGATTTCTATTCAAATAGAGTAACAGCTTGACATTTAACTTTTATGGCTCAGGAGTGTAAACTACAATCAGCAGTTTATTTATCGGCAGTTTATTACGGAACTGGTGCCCTTTTAATGTAGTACTTACTCCAGACCTTACAAAGCCGTTAAAAAAACAACACTTGATTCAACTGGCACACATATTCACGTCGTGATCCAAGTCAGCTACCCTTCATCGATGAGAATAGATTTCTATAGTTGAGCCAAGGCCCCACCCTGTTTCAGAGGGATTAGGCTGCATGACCCGACCCTGTTTCAGATTAATTAGGCTGCATGGCCCTGCCCCGTTTGAGATTAATTAGGCTGCTTGGCCCCGCCCTGTTTCAGATGTTTTAGGCTGCATGGCCCTGCCCCGTTTGAGATTAATTAGACTGCTTGGCCCCGCCCTGTTTCAGATAAATTAGGCTGCATGGCCCCGTTTCAGATTAATTAGGCTGCTTGGCCCCACCCTGTTTCAGATGTATTAGGCTGCATGGCCCCGCCCCGTTTCAGATGGATAATGCTGCATGGCCCCGCCCTGTTTCAGATGGATAATGCTGCATGGACACGCGGCGTCCTGGTTGAGTAGACAGCCAAGTGCTCTAGGTTGTGTGGGAGCCCATCAATCGCATGCTACTGTTCCCAGCAGACGTCCTGTAACGCCTGGGTTCAGGATGAACTGCCCACCATGACTCACGGAGTGACATGCAACAAAAAACAAAGCACATGATTGTGTCCACTCGTTGAGATGCGGCTGGGAATCTGTTTGAGGAGGCAAATCCCTATTTTCTTCTGACGCTCCATTTTGCGAGTGAGAGAGAGTTGTCCTAGTCATTGTTTACTGTATGTGATACAGTTTATTTCAATTTGACTGGAAATGTGTTTGAGTCACAGCCTTTTGTTGAGAGAATGTAGCTGATACTCACAGACCATTGTGCAACATTTAACCATAAACACACAAACACACACACACACATCGGCATATGTTCATGAATTGTACAAATTGGGGCAATACAGCGGTGAATGGCTATTTTAGGAAAATAACTGGAAAAAGGGGATTAAATTTAGCTCATCCAGTTTACTCTGAGAGGATGATCTAGTGACATCATGTGAAGTGGTCTATGTGCCAACTATGTATGGAAACTTTCACAGCTCCCAAAGCTGTTTCTAAGGCTTTGCCAAACATCTGCGTAGCCTGTTGTCACCAAGGCAACTGGAGCATGGCTGTCTGGAAGCATCGTCGTGCCAGTGTGTTTAAAAACAGCCCTGCCCTCCTTCCAAGAGTAGCTCTGGTCAGACAGATCTTGACAAAGAAGGTCTGTTTTGCTAATGATTAGCTTGATGTGATATGTATTATCCATCTGAACAAAGGTGTCATGATGTGGAATGAGTATATATCGTGCCATGTCCTTCAATGTGACAGTTTAAATGATGATGTTGGTAATGGTCAAGAAGAGTAGTTTGTGGATGATGGACTAGAACGGTAGTTTGTTTGTACATTCAATGTGTTTAGTTTAATAAACCACTAGATGGCATAGCATACTCTCAAAAACCCATGCAGCAAAGATTCACCTGTTTACTATAGCCTAGGTGACGTGAATTATTATTTTTTTTATCTACACACTAGTCCTTTCATATGAATGTGCTTGGAAAGTTTTTTAGTGATATACAAGTGTATATTAATTCAAAAAAGCTATTATTAATTACATGATTTGGGGCTGTATTTCTTTCAGACAGTAAACTGCTGTAAAAGAGGGACCTCTGGTGGTTAAGTTCAGAACAGGTACAGAATTGGATTTCAAAGGTTGATCATTAACTGGCAAATACTTGTGTCATCAGCTGAATTGCTTCATTATCGACTGTAATTATTCCCCTGGGGGTGGTAATGTCTGTGTCTGTGAGCATATATGAAATAGTGAATCTTCCACAGTGCAGGCACAGGGAGTCTGTTTAACACAATAGCTTAACACGCTGCCTTTTTCCTGCTAGAAGCATTATCCCTAATAGCAGGTCCAGGCAGAAACACAAATGTCATTATCTAGCCATTAGATGCTACGTCTTAGGGGCCTTTGTGTGTGTGTGTGTGTGTGTGTGTGTGCGTGTGTGTGTTTGTGCATCTGGCATATGTGAGACCTTAGGAGGTTTCTCATTAGGAACACAGTGGTAATAAGACCCCAATCACAGCTTGACTAATGCACACTACCTCACCACTACCCCAAGATAACAAATTGTTATGCACACACTGTGCATTGTAGCTATATGGGCCACACATTAATTTAAAGAAATCTAGGGACTAAAGTGATCCATATTTTTTATTCAACACACTTGCATTTAAATGTGATTTTATGAAGGTTTATTGTGAAACTTACACTATAATTGGTAATACTCATTGTCTCCACTCTCAATAAATGGTTATTTTTTAACATGGTAGTATGTGTGGCTCTTTTACAGACACTAACGCGTCATCGATTTCTGAAGTGTCTCCCTACCGTGGAATATTAAGTTTGAACCTCGCTGACAGCTTGCCAAAGTGTCAATGAAAAAATAATTATTAGGATGTCCACATGCCAACTTAATGCTATGCGTCTGGATTTGATTGCAGTCAGTCTAGCAAAAATATTCCAGAAGTTTCTGAAGTTCTCTCATACATTGTGCGGGCCCCTTACACCTGAATACGTTTACATCTATTGTATTCTATAGTGTACAAAAAAGCTACGCAAAACTACCGTGGCTGCTGGTAATGAAGATAACACACCTACTTGCATCCGTCTCCCATCTCTGCCCGACAACAAACAAGCCGAATGTTTTTATAAATACTGATGGATTCTCGAACAGGGCTGAATTTCGTTGTTTTGAGTCATAGAGGGTCTGGCTACAGATTGCCTTTTCCATGAGGCGCGGTGTTTGACAACTGCTAGATTGTTGCTGCAGGCAAACCATGTGTGCCATAGATCAGCATCAGAGCCTGTCATACTGAAGGATTTGTTCAACACTGAGATATGGAACCGTGTCAATACTGAAGAAATACTACAATATTCAAGGGTAAAAGTTGATTTGAAACTGTATTTCAGCGTGCACATGACCGCAAAGCGGAGCAAAAAAATCAAATATCCCTGTAACAAACTCTGTACTGTAATCACTTGAAGGGGTTGTAAGAATAAAGTCACAAAATAATTTCCAAAGGACAATTACACATTTTATGGTTCAATTAGAATACATAACAACAATGACTCCCATTTTCAGTGCAAGTGCGAGGGAAAATCATTATATATAATAGCACACTCCATCAATTTTAGGAGTAGCTCAGTGACAATGAAAGCCTTCATAGATCACATTCAGATTAATCTTCACACAAGACTGTAGTTATTTAGCACACGCATTATAGGAAACATCTTTAATAGTACACACCTGAATGGGTTCTGCAGCTGATCCAAAAATGTCTCAATAAATCAACTAACGAATAGCAAAGGAAATTTGATTTGAATAGGATGTGGAGCCGAAATGGATTATTTGCAGTAAGGAACAACTTGCCAATCAGTTGCCAGATGGCCCCCGGTAATGACAATACAACAAATGCAGTAATCAGCTGGATATCCCTGATCGATTTTACACCAACTAATGAATAACGTATTTACAAAGTTTTATTCAAGTTTTTTCACATGTTCAAATACCTTAGGTATTAAATGTAGGACATCCTGTATAGGTATTAGGCAGGATGCTTTATGTCACATGGTCAGGTGGCAGTTTGTTTTTGAGGTTGCTTGGGCTGGTCAGAGGAAACTCTCTGTGTGTCGTTAGATTTATTCAATGAGGTAAAATTAATGGTCAAGTAAGCTTTGTCCTTCAAGCAGGGCCTCAGGTTTTTCCCAAACACGTCTTTTGCCCTCTTCCTAAAGTGTTTTCCCACAATGACAAAGAGGAACGGGTTGGCTGCACTGTTGCTGTATGCCAGGTAGGTGGACAGCTGTATGCAAATGTCCAGGATGTGACCCCAGAGGCACCCTGGTGTGAGCTGGAAGTAGTCCAGGGTGTCAAGGAAGCGCATCACCTGGTGCGGGGTCCAACAGAAGAGAAAGACCGCCAGCACGGCCAGGACCAGATGGGTGGCCTTCCTCTCTGCTCTCATCCGGGATACTCCACTGGCACGGCCGTCGGAGAGGGCAGCCACTATGTGGCAACTGCAGAAGGTCACCACCGCCACAGGGACCAGGAAACCCAATATGTTTAGGGTAATGTTGTGCTGAATCTTCCAACCTGGATGCGGATAGGCCAGGATACAGGCGTCAACGCCTGGGTCCTCCACGTACTTTACCGTCCGGTACAGCAAGATGGGCAAACTGAGCAGGAAGCCAAGGAGCCAGATCCCCAGACAGATGCGCTTGGCCCAGGCAGCTCGCCTCAGCCGAGAGGGCGTCATGGGCCGCACCAGAGCCAGGTAGCGGTCCATGCTTACCAGCACCAGGAACAAAACGCTGCAGTAGTAGTTCATGGAGATGGCCACGTTCAGCAGCTTGCACAGAGCCTGGCCAAAGGCCCACTGGTAGCCGTGGGCAATGGTGACCGCCCAGAAGGGCAGGCAGGACAACATGACCAGGTCTGCTGCGGCCAGGTTGCCAAGGTAGATATCAGCCACCGTACAGGACTTCTTCTGCAGGCAGAAGACGCAGAGGACCAGGCTGTTACCCACCACCCCCACCACACTGAGCAGCCCCATGTAGGCGGGCTGCAGGTTGGACAGCCATAGCCAGGCTGCTGTGTAGTTACTGCACTGGTCAAAGTGCTTGTCCACAGTGGGGACGATCCACTCTGACTTATTCACAATCATTAGACTACAGGAATAAAAAGAAGAGGACATATGAATTATTTTCCCCCTCTATTTTGTGTGAATTCATTTTTTATGCTACTGGGTAAAAAAAACCATGTACAATAATTCATACAATAGCTTTTACAAACGTAACTGCCTCCTAAGCCTCTGTTATATAGTCAGAGGAAATGAAAAAAGCTTTGCTGCCAATAAAAACATAGCGCACTGTTCAGCTCTAAGGAGAATGGCCCAAAAGTCTAAAATGTCTTCTTAGGTTGCTTTTTGCTTTGAAGTTTGAGTCTCTTTTTTTCTGTACAGACTTACACATGTAGTGAAAACATGGTAACATATGTATTCAGCAAAAGGACAGTTTGTTTATTGTTACTATTAACCTACCCTAGAGTCTAAAGCAGATGAAATAATCATACACCTTAATGCAACACAAATGTACTGAAGACAGATTGCACATGAATCCCACTTATTATTTTGGAGAAACTGTTTTAGCAAATTCCATCCATACATTTCAAAGTAAAAAACAACAACCATATATCACTTTGAAATGCATTCTTTTTTAATCTATTTTGTGGAATGAAGATGCCAGTTGGTCTCACAATCACTCACCTTATCTCAAGAGGAGGGCGCTTTCCTTCAAGATGTTGTCTTTGTTCATTCCAAAAGGATTATCATGACCATCTTGCCTCAACTGATATGTGCACAGGGGAGGGAGGCTGGCCACATTTATATGTGCAGACGAGAGATGATCCCTATGTCGTCACCCTGAACACATACCAGATTTTTACTCTGTCTCAACTCAAAGGTATCCACTATAAATGGCTGCTTGTTTTTTCCACAGACATGAAAATGCTATCATCCTTGACTCAGAGGAGACTTACCAATACGAAAGTGAGAGCTGTTCTTGGATTTTAATATAAGGATATTTAAATCACACAAGATGTCAGAGGGGATTATGGAAGATTTCAAAATTTGGGAAAGTTTTGTAGCCCCAGTCCCCCCCCCCCCCCAAAAAAAGTAATGTTAATTGTTTGTGCTTCTCAAGTAGACTTTATCAGTCCTTGTCATTATTGCATACCATCAACTGTTACTTGATGAGAAAATTGCCAACTGTTGTGGAAATACTAGAAGCCACTATTTTTCATTTGGCCACATAAACACTTACAATCTCTATAACTCTCACTTACAAAGGTCAATGAGTTTGCTGGGGTTAAATTGTAGGGAATCAAATCATCCTGGACCTGTGGCAAAAACTAGCCTTTCACACAGTATGATTCCCTGGGGCCTTCAGGCTTATTCAGCCTAATCTTGTAAAGAAACCAGTCACCAACCCAAAAAATAATTTGTTTATCTTGGTTGCAGAGAAAAGCTATTGCCTCGGGAGAACATTATGTTTTTCCTCTCTAAATTGTCACTTTCACTCGAGTACTTTGCTAATGTTTATAATCTTGCAGAGCAAACTTTCATACAAATAGTTTTACAGATATATTGGAAAATAGAGAAATGCTTTTAGTTGAAATAAGATGATACAATATTTATAATATTTCAGCGCAACTCTATATGGAGCAAACTTTAAAAGTGTATAAGTGTATTCTATTAGGTGATACTTCAGAGTGTGTCTGATAAATTCTCCTTCTTCACACACAACAGGAAATCTTCAAATCACGGCAACCAATCGGGGCTTTTTCAGGGAGTGAAGTATTGATCGAGCCATGCCTCTGAGGCTGAAATAACTAAATCAATCAGAAACACAATGAGTGAAAGGTTAGCGGCAGAGAATACACGGTGTAATCCTGTATTCTCCCGTCTACAGGGTGGGAACTCAGTCGGTTCCCAAGGGGCTCATTTGAGTCAGGGGCAGAGTGCCCCTGGTCGATTCCCTGACTTTTCAGAAAGGAGAGCACTGTGACACAAGGTTATTCCCTGCCATCCATCATGGCGATCAGTGGGCTTTTATCAAAGCTGTAATCTGCAGAGGGGAGCCACTGACTCCTGGACGCCCTCTGGGTCTGAGCCTGTGGCTCTGCCAAGAACAACGACATTATGGATCATCTCAGCCTCCAATCTCACCACCGTACCTCGCCACGCGCTCACTCTCTCTCTCTCTCTCTCTATCTCTCTCTCACTCACTCACTCTCTCTCTCTCTCCAATCAGGTCGCACAGGAGCATGCAGGGAGAAAAGCTGCACCACAATCAGCAGATCAGTCTGTCACCCTGGACGAATGGGTTAATTAAAGTCTGTACCGTTCCTATGCCACTGTCGGACTCAAAAGGAGGCCAGCTTTTGTATTTCTTTGACACAGGATTTGTCTATGGTTTTCATGCTATCTACGTTAAAAGATCCCCAAACACTTATCCTGAAAATGTGCTCATGCATGAATGGTTTATTGTACTGTACATCAAGAAGTTAGAGACTCTCTTCAAAACAGTTTGAACAAGCAAATAAAGATTGGTAAAAATGCACAACAACTGTAAATAAGTAATTCCAAAATGATCGGTAAAAGTCAATGTTGATCCCATTTTGCAATGCTTTGTTAAAACCTTCACACCTGATGAACGACCCGTCAACCTCCTCTTCATCCAACCGTGGTTTGAGTATTATCCAATTCAGATGAACTTGCCATAAAAGGTATCCCATTGGCCTACATTGCACAGTATGTGTCAACAGGTTCTTGGAATTGTCTTCCAAACATGCTTTTAAAGAAGGATGTAACGCAAACAAAAGATTATTCTCATCCATTTTGCTGATTGCAATCTTAAGTACAGAAATACGGATGGTAAATACAGTTTCACAAAACTGTTCAGGTCTCCATAGCAACTTGGACAATGTGTCCCTTTTCTAAGTGTTTGTGAAGTACTGAGGCATTCTGGAGCAATAAAATTGGCACCTATCGTGTGTCTCCACTAAATACTTTCTCTCAATCTATAAATGTTTGTAGGAACAGATGTATTGTCAGGCCAAAAATATATACGACTGTTAGTTTGGCACGCTGAGTAACAGAAAAGAAGAGTCGTGATTAACCTGGTCACACTGCCCTCAATTATTAGTTAGTGGGGTCGTGTTTCCAGTTACCTCTGCAGTCATTTCCGGCCATGACAGAGCTGTTATACAACAGTCCGTGCAGGAGCAATGCAACATCTATGCAAACCTGATCTAAATGCAGCAGAGCAGAACAGAGCAGAGTACATGGCATGTCTGGACATTCCTCTCCTTTCGCTCCCAAAAGCTCAAAGGTAAAAATCGTTTGCCATTGATGTAAAAGGTTTCACGAGTAATTAAACATAATGTGAGAATGGCTCTCTGTAGAGCTGCCACATGGTCTCTGTTGGACCGGGCCCAGACTTTGGCAGAAGCTTCCGGCTCAGTCCAGACATCAAAACACAACACAGTCCAGTCAAAGTTCTACAAGTGGAGAATTCCGGACCTCACCATGCTCATTATGCCAAAAGCAGTTCTCTCTTTGATGTGCTAACGAATGGAGAGCCTGAAGTCTAGCTGTCTAGAAGAAGAGGAGAAACCTAATGTTAAACAAATAGGCTGTGCTCCTAATGTCTCTGCCTGCTTCCTGTCTGTAATGATGAAGGAGGAGGGAAGTTGAAACTGAACACAGCCTCCTCAGCAAACGTGCTTGGCCATTAGCTCGGTTGAAAGTCACAGGAGGAATGTTGTCAGAATAACTCCTGTGAGAGTCCGTAACTGAGTTTGATAAGACCGTGAGGCAACCAGACCTCCTGGTCTCCTCCCGGGGAAACTCACCTGGCAGATACTGCACGCTGACGCACTGGAATGCAATAATTTCCCCAAGAGGATCACTTTAAAAGAATAATCACATGCCTACAGCGCAAAATAGCCAGGAGGACAGTAAACATCTGGATGTGGTCAAAACTAATTGGTTGATCTTTGATTGTAGCCAAGTTGTGAATTTAGAAAACATTGTTACCTATAAACAGATGTGCCCTGTTGTCACTACACTTTTGACAAAGCTTCAACAGGCATGCTAAAAGTGTCTGATACAGAGTAAGGCCTATACAATATTTGGCCCTTCACTTTCTGGTATTGTTTTTTCCCCTTGACAGATATGATGACACATTTTGTTGTTGACAGCAGGCACAGAGCACAGCTCTTTTGTCTGTTCCAATGCGTCCGCCCCCGGCCAAATGCCGGCCTCTGCGTCACTCTGTGTTTACACAGACACATTCTCCTGGACCATAAGAGGCCTTTCCTCCTGTCAAGCCCATGGCTGTTATGTCTCCAATGAGAAACGCCTCTTTCCGGCCCCCACGCAGAACATGGAGGATCAGCTAAAATATTAAAAAGCAGTGATGTTTTATAACCCCTTGGCTCTTACAGCAGCAATGAGTAGCCTCCGCAACACGTCTGATAAGAGTTAATGCAGATCCTTTGAAGACGCCTACTTTCATTTCCAGTTTGAGCATGTGGTGGTTATACATATCTTTTACACTGTTGACACAGCGCGTTGATGCCCGTTGCTTAGAGACCTGTAACTAAAAGGTGATGAATGCATACATGCTTTCAGCATGAGGAGATAGTGGGTGAGTAGAGGTACACCTCTTCACACTCCTCAAACAGAGGCGCGTGAGTAAACTCGCAGCCTCTCCGGGAAGTGGCGGACTGGAAGCGCTGAGCTGTGAAGGCCTGAGAAGTTTACCGTCATGTAGCCAGACGGTCCAGTCAGGAGGAAGAGACGTCGATAGATTTCCTTTCCCCGTCTCTCTCCACGGACAGGAACTGACAGAGGCGTGTGTACTCAGAAAATGTCAGGTTTGGTGAGGATCAGACTGGGAAATCCCCCAGCGAAAAGGGTGCTTCTGAGGGTAAACACAGCAGCCTGGAGTGGCTAAGTGCTATGCTGAGGCTGATGCTGCTTTTTTTTAAAGTTGGTAAACAAAGGTGGTTATATAGTACATCAAATTAGAAGAGCTGCATGAGTACAGGGTGTATTTTAACATGGGTTGTAGTGTCACTTTCTCGACTCGAGGGGAAAACGAGCCGGCAAAACTTGTGCGGCAGCAGAAAAGGAGAGCTTTAATCAAACAGAAAGGGTGCCAAGAATGGGCAAAACAAAATGACTTTATCGGGTGACCTCCATCTATTGCTCGACAGGGGGTGGGGGGGTGAGAGGAAGTCATCGCCAGAGAACACGGATCCTGGCCGCAGAGTGTGTCTGGCCGCAGAGGTTGTCTGGTCTCTGTAACAACAAAGCAGCAGGTCAGCCAGTGCCTCTGGACAAGCGGTCCTTTAAAGCTGCCTATTTAGTTGAAGTCATTTCAATGATTTCTAAAAGCCAGAGCACTGCCACCTTCTGGCACAAAGTAGTATTTGTTCTGAAAATTTTTTTTTAGTCCAGGTCAGGGAATCCAATAATCTCTGGTCATCCTCTGCTATGTATTGCTGTCTTCTTATGCAGGTTATCGCGGACGGTAAATCACAGCGATACCCTTTCTCCACTTTCTAAAAGTCGCAAGCTGGTTCGGCCCGTCCCAGTAAATGAGTTTACCTGATGCGCATGTCAAGCTGAGTAAACCCAGAGAAGAAAATTTGTCAAGGAGCCGTCACAGAGGGCATGCACAATAATTGGAGCGCGTTGGGTCTCATCTGCCATGTCAGGAGCCCGTAATGAGCAGGAGCTGGGGACATCAATCTCAACAAGCCTAACAGGAGAATGGCATCCATATTCCTCTAAATGAGACTCATGGTCAGGAATCTGCCAGCTTAATTGTTGACGAATAATTGAAGCTGCGTATAATTGCAAAACAGACAAAAATCACATTCAAAGAAACACTTTACTGCTCAAGAAATAAACAGCTTTAGCCCTTCAGCTGTCTGAACTTCCATAGCTCTCAGACGTGTCTTCTTTGTAAGATATTAGTTTTTGTCACAATACATGTTAGAGTGATGTGAAATATTTATATTCATTTTCAAACAGCTTCTGTTCTCTTGCCCCTCAGTATAGGATAATTTGAAATATTCAACTATTGTAACGTGGGCAACTGTCTGTCTCAGAGCCTGGCACTGCTTGGCAATGCCCTCTGGGAGGGTTCTTTATCAGTTGCCATGGTGACACCATCACTGAAACAGAAGACCTGACCTGCACTGCATAATAAGATGACTGGGGTTAGCACATAAAGAAATAAAGAGGAAACCACAAAGCAAAATAATAAAAAAAAAAAATTCAAGTTAGGCAGTTAGATTTATTTAGATGCGTAGCCTTTTACTACTCCAGGTAGTGGCATAATGCATTTAGGCCTACCCTGAATGGCCACGCTGTTCTTACGTAAGACAAGATTCCATGAACGAGAGGAGAGGAGAGGAGGCAGATGTGGCTTGACACTCCTGTGCCACGATCAGTATTCAAAGCTTTGGTGCTCTTGTTTGGTTTATGCAGAACGTCAACCTTGTAGTGACTTCTGCCAGTCTCTCTTAGTAGTGGGGTAAACAACCACATTTATTTACCGCGCTTCAGGAGATATTTCTGGCATCCATCATATAGCTTTACCTTTCCATAAGATCGGCGCCGCACACCCGAGAGCATTTATTGAAAACAAAGATGTAATTTGATGCCTTAACCGTTGACTTGGCAGAGTGACATACAAATGTGCTAGTACCACAGGCTAAGGAAGACTTGTGTGTGACATGCGTGAACACAAACTGTCACCCTAGTAAAACATGAGACAATCATACAATCAAAGAAAAAATTATTTGAACGTGGAAAAGGTGTTCGAGATAGAGAATGACCGTTACCAATCTTCTCTCCCAGGTGCGCACTCTACTGCAACAATACTTGATATGGATGAACGAGTGCGACGATGTAACCCGGTAAACTACCTAATGGCATTTTTTTTTCTACCGGCCACTCCACCGTTGATGAAATAACAGGAAGCGAGTAACGTGTGTCTGCGAATGATTTTTGGCCAGCTGCCTGGCGCGACCACATCCACTGAGCTCTTTGGGGGTCAAGCCAACACGTAGAGTGTAATTAGGAAACTAAAGAACAAACAGCCGCCAGGCATCCTTACCTTTTTTCAACCATCCAGGGATTTTGTCCCCGAATTGAACAAAGCCAATCTGCCATGATTACAGTAGGGCTAAAAATCATTGTAAGCTGAACTGTTACATATTTCTTTGGCATTTGGTGTGATCAGAAAAATAAAGAATGTGGGAAAACTCAAAACACAGAGGGGGGTTGAAACATTTCCAGGATCTTCACAAGGCACCTTCTAAGTGCTGAGACATGTAACTCGGTGAGACTCCCTATATTGCTAGAATCAAGGAACCCAGAATGATTCCAAATGGACAAGCAATGATGCTTCGACATGCTGCCCTTTGCCTTTGGGAGGGTTGGTGTCATCAGAAGGGCTCTGGCGGGGAGGGGTCGACTGGTCACGGCTTGCTCCAAGGCCCCTGCCAAGCGTGTGTTCAGTGGGCCGGGCTGGGACGTGAGGGCTGTGCTAAGTGCAAGACAAGGGTCCGCTGTGTGATGTGAATGCTCTAGGGAGAGTCTCCTCTTGGTGGAAGGAACAGGAAGGACGCAAACAAGGAGGGAGGGATGGAGGGAGAGGGAGAGGGAGCTAAAGATGGAGGGAGGGCTGGAGGAGGTGGAGGGGATTGGGAGTGTAGCAGCCCGACCCTTAGAGCTGCCGTATTGTTGAGACATCCAGGTTGGCTGAATGTGTATCCATGCAGAATGCACCCAGGGAGGCTGAGTGGTTTCATACAGCTGCCCCCTCTCCCCATTCTGAACTCACTGCCTCGTATGAAACGTTAGATAATTTTCCACTGGCCGGGGAAACCCAGCAATACATGTACCAGCCATTTTGATCTCTGCAGATCATTTATTATTTTGTTTTTTCATTTTTAAACCAGTCTAAAAAAACAATCGCCAAAGAGTAACCAGAAGGAACAGACCCCTCCCAACACACACACACACACACACACACACACACACACACACACACACATCTCCCACCTCATCCCTGCTGTGAAAAACAAGTCCCAGCATGATCACTCTGATAACAGTTTATTAGTAACTACATTTCAATAAAAAAAATCATAATTACAGTGCAAGTGAAGTACAATACGGGGTAACACATCAGTGTTCAACTATCTTCAAAAATAGTATTTTTGATAAACACTGTGACAACATCATCACTTACAGCTCACGGTATGAAGAGGCTATACACACAAAGTCCATGTACTGTACAAATTGCACGAGCCATCAGCTGGAAGTAGCACTAATGAATATACAAGTGCCAGTCAGTGAAGAGGTTTGGGTAAACATACAACAACCTGCGTATTGCCTCTGTTCCCTCCCCGTGGTACACTCAGAATGAACTAGACACATTGATCGAAAGCTTTTTCATTTAATTAGTTGATACTCTGAACTGAGGATGGTGAAAGCTCTCTGATCAGCATATCGTTAACCCTATTTCCATGAGTCATCCATCTTACAGTTAAGGATCAATTCATCAAGGTCAATCATAGACAAGCTAATCACACAGACTAAAGGCCAGGTGTGTGAACTGACACTGCCATCAATTACACTTCAAAGGGCTTTATAGCCTTGAACTCTCTTTCTACAGAGTTAGAGGCAGACTATTACTCTGCTCCCAAAAGGCTTTCTTTTTGCCCTTTTGTGACCTCCAGGGGCCCTGCCTTGCCACCCACCGAACTGAGACGCATCAGGGAGTTACTGACATTTCATTAGCCTTGCAGACACAATGTTACACCTAATGGGCTAGCACACTGTCACCTGCCCTTTATGGAGTGTCTTTGGACGCCTTTCTCTGGCTGTTTTCAGAGAAGGGGAAAAAGTGTCCTAAAATGCCTGTGGGAGAAACCACCATATGCATGCAACAGCATTATATTGTGGGTTTGTTCTCTGCTCATTCTGATAGTGGGCCAACATGTTTATTTATGTTATTTTAACTATATTTTCTCAAACTAAAATGGCCTTTTCTGGGGAAATTCAGTATTGTGTGTTGTTATGTCCCAGCTTTGTGTATTTGTGTGTGTGTGTGTCCTTAACCTGACATGTCGGGGATATATACAGCAGGTGTTCTGCCCAGGGAACAACAGTCTTGGTCTCCCTGGTGAGGGACCCAGGAAAAACATCACTATGGCAACAGGGTAATTTATTTTAACCAATTGGGCCCACAATGTCTCTCCAAACCAAGGGAAATATTGAATAATCAATTTCATTGTGGCCTATAATTGATTGGAAAACAAGCCTTCATTTGGAAACAGGTCAGTTGCATTTTCTTTTACAAAAGGCAACTACAGTATGTAAGAATGTATAGTCATTCTAACTTCTTATTCTGACAAAAGCACAACTAGATTGTATACAGCCATACAACCTTATTGAACAACATGTATATTCAACCCTTCATTGAGAATGCAGAATTAAGATTGTCTACTCAACACTCAACGCTCTGGTAGATCGAAAAGGAAGAAATAAATAACTGTACAGAGTTTCAACTCTTCTCAGGTTAACCACTTTGGAGGGTGCACAGGGTAGGGTCTAAATAGAGTTCTAGTACCGCTTCAGGCCAAACATTGTGGTTTCCTGAGCATGGCTCATAGTGTTCCATACTCCCACAATGTCTGAACAATAATGACTGTACACTGATGCTAAAAGTTGTGTGGTGTTAGTGTTGAGGTGACTTTGGAGGTCGCATCAGAAAATGTCTTTAAAGCCATCGGAAGATTGCTAATTGTAAAACATTAGATACATTAGACAAGTTCCCTTCACAACATACCCGTCTCTGCATATACAATGGGAAAACACTTACACAAAAATACAGTTTCCTCCTGTGAAAAACGTATCACTGTATTGACCACTCCACACAGCAAAGTAGAGAACGTTTTCAGTTCCGTGCAACGTGTCAACTTTCTTGACACGGTCCAACGTCCAAATGCCAAGTCCTTCCCTCGACAGAAGCAGTGGCCGTCACGAGGTCCTTTTAAGTCTCCACCTTGTGATCCAGTGACTTGGGTCAAGTCCTGGCGGCACAGAGAGCTCAGAAAGTGAAGGCATACACCACCCCCACCACCACAATGTTCCCGATGGTGGCAGTGATGGCGATCCACAGCCAAATGGCGTCGCGCGACATGGACTGGGGCTCCTCTGGCTGGCCTTGGGCCGTCATGGACGCGGCGTGGACGCTGGCGGAGGAGTTGAAGAGGGAGTGGTCCGTGCTGTAGTCATCGTTGGGGGACGAGTCCATGAAGGCACCCGTCATGACTGGGATCTGGGGACACGGATAAGGAAGGCGGTTAGACACACAGCGACTTCAGGATGGACTTTGACATCTGGGCATATAATCCCACGCTGTCCCTATGGACGCCCAAAACAGTAATTATTTTGGTCTTATTTCACTTTACGCCGACATTTAGTGAATTTTTTTTTTTTAAATCCAGTTATCTTTCCTTCTTTTACGTTACCTTGGTCAAAAGAAACCCAAAAACTGTTTGGAAACTTTGTAAAGGCTGTTAAATACATTTTCCATGGCACACACCCTCAACCTGAAGCTGTTTCTAATGCCTGAGTGCTGCATTCAACAGGGTTAACATGTTCTGACGGCCTGATCAAGAAAGCCACTGTGACAGGAACACTCCAGGTGTCTGATGATCACTCTTCCACTGGATTGCTTCCCCTATTCACACCTCACACACAATCAATACAGAGCAAACGAACAGCTCACCCAAATCGCACGTGATGAACTAACAGTGCTTTGAGTATGGGTTTTGCTACATTACATCAGGATTTTCATTTTCAGGAGTTACAAATTAAAGAATTGTAATACCTAATGATGCTCAACTATGCCATGTGTCACTAGAAAAAAAATACTTGTCTTAACATACTTTTTCAAACAAAAGGCATACTTTTGTATGAACCCAGAATAGTGCAGTTGTATCATGAAAGAGGAATGGTTTTTATGCTTGGAATGTAAACTAAGAAAAAATAAATCTTCTTTACATTAACAACTCGGTGTTCATGCCACATATTTTTGAATGAAAGAGGCAGCACAGGGAACATTACTGGCTTATGCATCTGATTACATGCATTTCATTTCAACTAGCCAATAAAGTGCTTTGTCCTGGGTAACAGATGCCTGTTGGTTTCTGGACTTCGTAGGGAGGACAAATGGACTCCCCGGTGGAAAGGCTGGCTAACCCACAGCCAAGTCAATTATTAAGAGACATCAACAAGGTAGTGAGGCTGAGGCTTACAGGAACCCAGATATACGACCTCGATTGATGAACTCAATTTGGTTGATTTTCCGTCCTGGAACACATTCCCTCTTTGTCACTGTCAAAGCCACAGTGTAAACTTGGTTATAAACACTTACTCAATTGAATTACGACGCAGGCCCCTTGCATTGTTTTCAGGGCTGTTGCAAAGGCAAGATGAAAAAGTAATTTCCATCAAAGGAATGTGCTGTTTATCATTCCCTGTTTTAAGGCATCATAAAAAACACAATTATCACCACAAACTATTTACCTCAAATCAAAGTGCAATATATGACTTGTCAATGGGCAGTGAGACACCACATTAAAGCACATTTGCAATTTTCACAGTACATAAAAAGAAACACATCAATGCCTCTCTCCTGTATGGCTTTCTGGTCAAACACTGTCCGTATCACTTTCTAACCACACAGGCAGATGGATGTGCTCGAGGTGCACTTTACAGAGCAACTGTCACACAAGGTCAACATCGTCTGTTGTTGCAGGCCGTTCCCGCAATCAGCCTCCAGTTGCATGTCCGTCATGTGACTTTAAGTGCTTTGATGATTTTCAGTCCTATAGCTTGCGGCAGTTACACAAGAGAAATCATGATGCACAGTATTCTACAGACAACTACAAGAATGGTAAAGAGCTCGACCCCACTTTTGTGTTTGTTCGCTGGGAGCAAGATAAGCACTCTCTCCTTTTTGTTATTTGAAACGGTGCATGTGTAATGTCATTGCAATGGCAAACCTTCAATGCAATGGAGGGATCCAATAGCTAAAATGTGCTGAAAACATTAGTTGTAGAATCATGTTTTAAATTCAACACACCAGTAAAATTCCACACTTTGGAATCAACAGCATGAACAAATGTCAACTAATTTTTATATACTGTTCCTGCTCTCTGACTTCTAAAAGTGGAACATACTTGAACCACCTCATTTCGAATCAACCATTTTATTTATGCAGAAATGCAATAAAGAAATGAATGAATCGTTTGAAAGTAATCTCATCTTCCACAATCTCTTTGTGAAAACCGACATGTAAATGAGTATGACCCTCCGGTGTGCAATTATCCTTCAGGGGAGGGAACAGTTCATCCCTGCTCCTCAGTGATTCCGCTGTCGCTCCATGGATACATACATGATACACCTGGCAAGCAAGGGACATTTAATTTATTTCCTCTTCCAAGGACTCATTTTGAAAATGTGCTGCAATTATTGAGGTTCTTACCTTACAATCTATACACACACTGCACACGGCCATTTTAACAGGTCATATAAGAGGAGAGCCTCAGCTTAACGAGCAGGGGAGGAGTTTTACAACATTCACATCAATGCAGAGACACAGCCTTCAAATCTATTCATATTGACTATATATATATATATATATATATTTCGTTCTGCTATATATGGCAAACTACCATTTCCCAGGCCAGTGGAGATGAGAGTTGCCACAATGGATATTTTTGTCTACCTCTTGTTCCGAATGAATCATTCTGTGTTGGTTATAACAATGCGGATGCTAGGATTCTATCTTCTCTCAACGGGCTCAAGAGATGTTACCCGACATTGTACTAAAAGGTCTATTGTTGTTGAATGTCTTCCAGTGAAAATTTTATCAAAGCTCTTGTGGGCTGTCTCTTAAACTGTCTCCCGACTCAAGTGAAAATGTAAAATACATGTGAACATTATATTTCCAAAAGGTTAAAGGAATCCTTAAAGTGTATGTAACAAAAGGGAAAGGTTTTACTTTACATAGAAGCACCCCCTTTGTAAAAGTAGAAACATTGTATCTCAAAGATCTCATAACAAGATATTTTTCCTGCAAAGAGAACATTACAAATAGGTACATTTGAACAATTCATAGAAGTCGAGTGCAGGTACCTTGGGAAGATTGCAATTATATGCACGTTTGTACTTGGCAAGTAAAGCCATTCAAAATGCACAGCCATGACTAAACACAGTTGTCAGAAGCACAGTGGAATGTGGACCACTCTTTCTACTTATGCAGTACATTAACCATTATAGGTCACAAGCTAAATAACCCCATTTCATACATCTAATTTCATATGTACAACCGATAACAACAATATTGAATCCTGATTATTGGAACGTAAAGGCATTAGAGAGAATGAAGACAATGTATAGGGAGCAATTTAGTTGATGAAGTATTGTTGCGTGTGCTGAACTGCAAATGTTACCATATAAACAATGACTCAACTCACAAATAATTAGGCTTGGCCACGTCATAGGAAATGAACTAGTGTATTCAGAGTGAGCACATTTCCAAGTCATTCACCTCAACCTACAGATCAATTAGACATGAAACCTACCCAGAATAACGCCTGCCTGTTAACTATTAACAACAGCATTGGGAGAATAATTAGATTCATACTTCAGTGTCAAGCAAACATCTAGATAAATGCAATTGGACTATTGTCTGTGGGACAAAGCCGGTTCCGTTGGAAGATGTCCTATTGGTTCCCAGTTACATCCCAATTACACTTGTAGAAAATAATACTATGAATAGACATGCTCCCTTTTCTCTACTCTCTTCTCGATTTTGTTTTTAGGGGATAGGACATTGAGATCATTTTGCACCTTATTCTGGAATACAGACATTGGCATCCTTTCACACCTCGTTCCCTTTCCAGTTGGTTCCTGACTAATGTCCGCCAATGATCGATGACCGAAAGCCTTGGCAGCCAAAAACAAGTGGCAGCCACACATTTGGAGCCCTGCTACAGAACCACACTGTCGACGTGTTGTTGTTTCAGGTAAAGTGGCACTGCTCGAGCCTGATAGCAGCTAGCCTCCACAGAGATAAGACAATTTGCGAGAATATTAGTTGCAAACCATGTTAAATTCTGAGGCAAAGTGTTCCGTCAAAACAGGCAAGACAAATAATGGCGTGTTTTTGCTTTGAAAGTTTTAGAATAACAGAGCCTTTCCTTATTAATAAAAAAAATAAATAAACAAAAAATAGGACCACTGTACTTTTGAGAACCCAGGCAAGATCAGTCCATTGCTCTTATCTAGAAGAGCCAAACAGTGATATCTAGGAGGGCAAGCAAAAATAAATGATGTAGTCCCTGTGGCCTTGTCCTCCTTTCGTCAGTCGGGTCACCGAGCAGATGGAGGCCCTCTCAGGAATCTCCACCACTTTGTTCTACTGTGTGGTTGTTTCATTAGCGTCATGGGCCAGAGGCCACCCTATGTGCGGGGCAGGGGGAGTGGGGCTACACCGTGTGTTCTGGGCCTTATACCGTACAGTACGTCTGAGTGTGCCTTTGATTCCAGGCATTGATGGAGTCCCTGCTGCTGCCCTGGTGGTGGTGATGATGGACATGATGACACACCGCAGGACACTGGTCCTCACAGCAGCAGCCCGCTGTAACATGACATCATCAGTGTGACTCGGGATGACTCTCAGCAGGTCACCATGTCAAGAAGAAATATCTCTGAGAGACAGTGGCGTACAGGGGGGGAAATATGTGCCAGCACAACTACACCCTGTATGTATGTATGGTATATTGAATTGTATTCAGTGTCTCACATTCGCTGTAGATTCCTTATTCCTGCTCCCCTGGCATAAGCAAATAAATAGTTTACGCACAAAAAGCAACAAAAAACAAAGAGAAAAAAACATCCTATTCTCTATTAAGTTTTAAACAGTTGAGTATTGCCTGCATACTGCATACATTCACATTCAATTATGTTTGCGTGTATTAATAAAACGTACAGAAAAAATGCATACACAATTTGATAGATGATCTATGACTCTACCATTCAGTAGAAATACATAATGAAATCTGTTTTTCACGTGACCAATGTGCATATCACTAGGGAACACTTGAACAGGCCATATCTAATCTACATACTAATAAGAGTCGAGCGTAAAGGATCTGCATATGTGTTGCCCACACTGTAAATCATTATGCTAATCAGTGTAATCACACATGGCGGAGTCTTTGATCAAAATGATCATTCCCTGCACATATCATTGCCGTCCATTTGCACCCTCCATAGGGAATGCTCTACAGGATGAAACAACTTTGACTAAGCAGTGACACATGTCGATAGCAATTAGTAAAACCAATGGGTAGCAGTAGTTGCTGAAAAAAGACAAGAGTTTACTCAGTAACTCACTTGAATGTGCAATGCTTGTGTGTGTGTGTGTGAGTGTTTTTTTAGTGCAGAATTATACCTGGTAGAAGGTACATACTGTGAGGCAGCATTACAAACCACATAACAGTTATATTGTACAATGAAACAGGCTATTCTTATCTCGCCCTATCCATAGGTAGAGGATAGGTCTTCTTCCATATGACCACACCAGATTATTAATTTGTTACATCATTTGAAACAATTGTCTATTATTTTTTTATTATTTGGTCATTCTTGAGCAGATGGCCAAACTATGTTGCAAATTCGTATTCATGTGTGTGTCTGGAACAAGGCTGTCCTGCTTAGTCTGTTTCAGGGCACAGCTCTGACAGAGGCCTGATTCAGCTCCAGCGAGTGACCCACTAACTCGGCGGCGTTCCCCACAATGCACTGCCATTTCAATTTGCTCTCTTTCCCATTTTCATTCTCTGTGCCGCCCAAAGGCTCGCAACTTTGTCATTTCTTTTTAACACAAAGGCATTGCATTCATTGTCTTGGGCCGCCACCTCCCTGAAAGGCCGCATCTGCTAGCCGTGGCGCCAGTCGCATCCGGTCAGATAGGCGTCATTTGATCTAACACTTTCTATCACTTTGCTAGGGCTTTCCCTAAAGGCTACTTTAACCTGAAAGAACATCGCGCAAGTTGCTTTTCCTTAGTGGGTCCTCTTTTCTTTGAAACCATTATTTTCCTGTGCATGTCTGCAGTTTTGACACTCAGAAAAGACAAGCAGCTTGAGCCTGGCAAGTTATTTCTGGGCATAGCAGTAGCCGGAGGCCAACATTTTCTCCTTGCTCATAATGAACCAGATTCCTTGAAACACCTCAGGTTAAGCCAAGGCAAAGGAGCCCTTGCTAGGAAATAATGAGGGCGATTTGCTGTCTGAACATGGGTGCCAAGAACTTAAAGTTGGAGAGATTATCCGGATGGTTCTGAGGGCGTTTAAGATGGGAGAGATGGGCTCTGTAGTGAGCGAGAAGTTATTGGACCTCCCTCCCTTAAGTAACTCCATTAGGACATTTTGATGTCTGGGCGTCCAGTTGTTGGCTGGTTGCCTGGATGTTTATACGGAGCCAAATCACCTGAGGCCGGAGCTTACTTGGCTACTCAAGCAACAAAGCTCAGTGCCAGCACTCACACAGCACTCACCTGCCTTTAATAT
Organism: Galaxias brevipinnis; assembly: GCA_036023535.2. Taxonomy (NCBI): domain Eukaryota; kingdom Metazoa; phylum Chordata; class Actinopteri; order Galaxiiformes; family Galaxiidae; genus Galaxias; species Galaxias brevipinnis. The sequence continues at coordinate 2,366 of JAVQIZ010238099.1, read as the reverse complement.
ATGAATAAAAGATGCATTTTTGTCTTACTTACACAAACTAAATCTAGCAATAGTGCCAGGGTCTCTGAAAATTAAAATATACATTGGTCAGAACCATAAAAGACAAATTAAATTAAAGTAGTATTTCTTATATGAGATGAAGGAAAGAACCAATAAAGTAATCAGGGAAATTATTGATTATTAATAAGGGCCACTTTGAACACAAAGAAACTTTGGACACCAAAGTTAAACCATCATTCTTCTGTCAGAAGAAATACAGCCAGGCATTCATTAACATAAGGGGCCTCAAATAAAGGATAATACATAATTTGGCTGAGAATTGGTTCTCATTAAAAGTTTGCTCCTCTATTAGGAGAGAACAGTCTTCCAAAGAAAGTCTGCACCTCTGCAAAGTTCCAATCAGCCTGTTCGTTATGTTTTGATGGAGAGGGGTCAATGGGTGTGCACTAACTTATCTTCTGTGTGAAATGAATGACGGGACATGGCTAACCACTCTCATTGCTCCCAACTATACTCGGTTTCTAAACGGCATGCATGCATGCAACATGCACATATGGAGTCGGACCAAAGAAAATAACTTCTTAGAGAAAGATTATGGCCTGTGTTTGACTGTGCCACATCAGATCTGTTCTGGCTCTTGCCAGGGAGGCAGCCTCTTTGACTTTAATATCAAAGGGAGCACCCCCGACTCCTGCCTATCAAGGCTATGTGCCACTGGGCATTAAGCGTGGAGGCAAACAGTGGGCAGAGGGGCTGCTGGCAGGCGCACACTAGCAGAGAGTTGTGTGCCATCAATGTCTCTGGCTTGGTCTAATCTGATCCCTTCAACACAGTACACATGACTCAGGTGCTGGAAAAAATTCCTTGTACTTGTTGGGGACCCTAAAGACAAGGGCAATACCTGCCGTATAGATTTCTGAATAATATTTATGACTGGTAGTTGTTTCACTTCAAATGAGATAATTATTTGATGTAGACCAAAACCAAGGTTTCACTGAGTGTATCATATCAGCTTTTTAAAAGACAATTCCACTACAGGTCAGGTTTAGGGCTAAAAACACTGTCAACATGCTAAAATCCCCAAACTAAAGCAGTATGTGGACTGCACATAATCATAATATTCGCTGCAGCTCCACAGTAAATAAACTGATAAGGACTTAGATCACCAATTTGCTGTTATTCAATAGGACTTTTCCAAGATATCAGTCAAACATATGTTGAAAATGCCGGGTTTTTTTATTGGCTAACTTCTAATTCATATTTCCTAGTAATTTAATTACCAATGGTAAAGCAGAAGTTGTGTGGTGACTGAACATTTGGACATTTGACATTCAACATTTTTAACTTAGATTATTGAGGCATTTATACCACACTTGAATAAGTGAAACGTGATTGTACAGCGATGTCTTACTAAACCTTTCTACGTAATTGCACTTTGTATAGTTCACAGTAAAAGGTGCGATCCCATTGTTTCAGCATCCTTGCTTTCATAACTGGTTCTTGATAGCCATTGATCAACTTTAAGACCTTTCTAATTGTATATAGATCTGTCTTGATCATTCCACCTGTTTCAGAAAGAAGTTTGAGAAGCTCTAATCATTGGATCTAATAAATCGTCATAATTTTGAAAGTAGCATGAACATTTAAAAGAAGTGCTCGTGATTAACAGTAAATATGTTTTGGAATAGACGCGGATATTATTTTGGGGTGCATTCTAAACATTGATCTAATTATTCTCAATGTGCGGTCCAGACGGTTGCTGTCGACTCATCAACAAGTGTGGAAGAAATGGAACTATATGGAACTGCCATCTGACGCATGAATTATATCAAGCTATCAATACAATTTAGTTTCCATATGCATAATAATATAATATATTTGAAACCTATTTGAGCATCTGATCAAGTTTTTCAGACTTGCATGACTTTACAAGTAATTCGCAAAACCTCGAGGTTGCATTAAGTAATTCTAAAGCCGCGTGGTCTAGTGAATAATGTGTTGTATTTTTTCCATCACATTCCTGAAGGCTCAATGGGGTGTCTTAGAATCATATCAACACAATATCATTAATTGCAAAAATTAAAAGACTTACCTGCGCAGCCATAAATGAAAGATCCATAATGAGACCGTTGTAGACACAAGTGACTATCTTGAAAAAAACTGTCGAAGGCTACCACTCAAAGGGCAATAACCTAGTTATATCAAATGGTCATTCTTATATTCACTCCGCGCTCAATTCAGTCTGACTGTGATAAAGGTATTACGTAGGCAACCAAGGCGAGACCAGGCGAGACGCTGTTTGTGAGCGAGCGAGCGCAACAGCCTTCATAGAGGAGAGGGAGAGAGAGAGAGAGAGAGAGAGAGAG
>JAVQIZ010238083.1:0-13872 GCA_036023535.2 Galaxias brevipinnis | reverse complement strand
GAGCTTTGTTAATAATGTAGATCCCAGAATTGGCACCAGAGAACTGATTTCTCTCGTCCTACAAGTTGCCCACAGCCCTTGACCTCGACCTTGCACCCTGTACCTGTTACCCAATGTCTAGCCAGACAGACAGAAAGCTCCCCTGTCCCAGACTACTATCCTATGTTCCATCCCCTTTTATCCTCCCAGCCTCCAGTTGTCCTGCTTACGCTGGGTTCCTGCCTCCTGTAAGTCTGTTACCTGCTCCTGCTCCCAGACCCCAACCTATAACTGTAATAATAACTTCATTAGTGTGCAGTTTATTAAACATATAACTGTAATAACTGCACAAGTAAGCATTATATAAATGTACTCCTGAAGTGCCACAGCCTCTTTCTTTACTTCTTTTTATGTATTAGAATTTGAAATAGTAGATAGATGCTGCAGCTCTCAGGGATTTGAAATACTTGTAAATATCAGGGCAGATGTTTTTGGGTGGATATGTTCTATATCCACAAGAGGGCATACTCACCACATCAACAGCATTACATCCGTCCTCACCCTTAAACTTTAGCGAAGAGAATTCAACTTTTACTTTGAAAGTGCAATGACCCGGTCACAAGCTCAATAGATTATCGTCCTCACGACGAACACACTTTATCTGACGAATAGCTGTGCTCTCTTTAGGTGGCCACAGTGTCTGAGAAGTCCCGTATCATGGAACTGGAGAGGGACCTCAAGCTGCAGACCAGAGAGGCGGCCGACATGCGGTTGCGCCTCCACTCCCAGCAGGCCCCCGAGGGCTCCAACTCCGCCGCCTCCCCTCTCCTAGAGGAGATCAGCTCTCTGAGGGGGCAGCTGGCCTCTCTGGAGGCCAAGCAGCAGGAGGAACTGGCCCAGCACAAGGAGAAGCTGGAGGCCCAAGAGAAGGCCCACCGAGAGGCGCTGGCCCAGCTGCAGACCACCTCCGGCAGGCTCTCCGGCGACAACGAGCAGCTACGAATGCGCCTGGACCAGGCGGAGAAGGACGGCGCCGCCGCCGTCGAGACGTGGCGCTCCAAGCTGGAGTCGGCCGCCGCCTCCCACCAACAAGCCATGGAGGAGCTGAAGGTGTCCCTCAGCAAAGGAGCGGGTGCGCAGACGGCTGAGCTGGTGGAAGCCAAGAGCGCCACGGAGAGGCTCAAGGCGGAGCACAAGCAGGCTCTGGAGGAGGCCTCCGCCCGACGCGAGGCGGATGCCGCGGCCCGAGCGGAGGAGGCCCGGGCGCTGAACGCGCAGCTCCTGGCCGTGACCGAGGAGAAGGAGCGTGTGGAGGAGTCCGTTAGGTCCAGCGTGGACCGCGCCGAGGAGCAGCACCTGGTGGAGATGGAGGACGTGCTGGGCAAGCTGCACGCGGCCGAGCTCAAGGTAAAAGAGCTGGAGGAGCTGGAGGCCAAGCTTGTGCAGCAAGCTCAGGAGAGGGAGCGCCAAGCCAAAGAGCAGGTGGTCGCCATGGTCGCTCTGCGCTCCCAGGGGGAACAAGGTAACCACGAGCTCCAGAGCCTGCATGCACAGCTGGCAGAGGCCCAGGACCAGGCCAGTGAAAAGGGTCTCAAGGTGGGTCCTTGTCAATCCAGACCATTCCCCATTCTTGTGTGTATAGATACATATATGTTTTTATTTTTTGTTTGAAATCATCTAGCTTTTCTAAATACATTCCCCAATATTCTTTACCATGAAATCATTTATTATCTATCCACCTTTGTGGGGACCGATCACATTTTCTCCTTATTTGTTTATGCATCATTCCCAGTTTACTTTAATGCCCGTATTTTATATTTGTTTGTTGCCTTCATTTTATACATTTTGTTCCCATCTTTATTTGATTTATGTTTTTGGTTTGGTCATCCCCTCCATGCCCTCTGTATTACGTGCTGTGGGCTATAGGCCAGTGAGATGGGTTCTAAGCTGGAAGCGAGGGAGCAGGAGCTCCTGTCCTTGCAGGAGAGTCTGTCCTCCAAGCAGCTGAACAACAGCTCCCTGGAGCAGCAGCTGGGCACCCTGGTAAGTTCTCATCATTCAGACAAGGGGGGTCCTGGGTTTAGAAATAATGTGGGATCCCGTGAGTTTGCAGTGTTGTGTTTTTGGCGATGAACTTGAAGGTAAGCTGAGGTAAGGCAGCCTTACATTGAATTGTACTCGTATGCTTTTACTCTAATTACTGTTTTCTGGTTTATAAGTGAAGCAATCTATATAGAAAGATCTACTGCAGCCTTAAGAGGCCTACGCAAATATATTATTTGTGAATTTAATTTTATTCATACACATATTGTACTTTTTACTCTTTCACTAATTGTAGTAAAAACTATATTTTTGTTGTTGAAGGTACCCTGATTTATATAACATGGGTTTGCAAAAATTAATATTTATATGCTCTTTAATGTGATCTTAACTCACAGAAGCAACAATTAAAGGAGAGTGCAGAAGAGAAAGTTAAATCAACTCAAACTATGCAAGGTAATTTTGTTTTGTTTCTATATCATCACAACCATGATCCTTATTCCTTGTACTTGCATGACAATATGGCTGCATTCATCCTATTAACATCGTTTGAACTTACTCTGAAACAATGTTCTTTCTCGTAGAGCTGCTTGAGAAACTTGGTAAAAAGGAAGAGCAGTGTGCATCCCTTTCCACTGAATCAGAGGCTCTTAGAAGTCAAGTTGCAGGTCAATAAAGTATTCAATTCTAATAATTCTCTAGCAACAAATGATTAATGTAAAATGAACCTATGTAACATAAGATAACGTTAATTACTTCTCTGGACTGATAAAGTTAGAGCGTACCAAAGACAGGTGGGTTCCATCTAGTTTCAATAGCGCTTTGTTTGAAATAGAAAGTAACTGTCTTGCTCTTCCGTCTAACTCAGGACTGGAGAGGAAGCTGAAGGCGCAGGACGAGAAGCTTGACCAGATCACGAAAGACAAAGCCAAGCTAGAAAGTGACATCTCTGATATGATGAAGTCATCGGGCGACAGTTCAACGCAGCTTACCAAAATGAATGAAGACCTCACAACGAAACAGAGGTTCTTTATTGTCGTTTTATAAAATGTCATTGCTATCATTTAAGTGTTACATATACACGTTTACCGATCTGCGTACATATATACCTTTTCAATATTCCATAATCTGTCTATGGTATTATTATAATTCATAATAATTATCATGTTTTATTCTGATAATTTGAGCAGTTTGTTGTGATTATTAACTTTTCACTTGTTGCCATGGCATGACATATTCTGCTTTTAATTTTGGATGCTCCCTCTTGGTAATTTTGAACCAATACTTTCAACTGTGTCCCCTCAATCAGAAAACTGGAGGAGTTACAAACCCATTTGGCAAAGGAAAAGGAATTGTCAGCTCGTTCTGAGGAACAACGACTACAGGACCTGGCCAAGAAGGAGCAGGAGCTGAAGGACAGCAACGAGGAACATCAGAGTCAGCTAGGCAGCCTCCAGAAAAAAATTAATGAACTGGTGAGTGATATACTGACAAGGCTTTGTAAGTTTAGTTAGAGATGTGATTATTTACTGTCAAACCAAAATAAAAAATATTCTTCTCTGTTTGAGGACAAAATTGTTGTTGTATCTTTCATACAGGTTTCCCTGCAGGTTGTGAATTTGTTTTTTCTTCTTTTGAACATGTAAATGCAACAAATGTTTCTTTGGCAATTACTAGGAGAAAAATGTGCAGCAAGGTGAGGCCCTGGCCAAGGAGCTAAAACTCTCCCACGAAAATGCCCTCTCACAGTCCTCGGAGCTCAGCAAAAAGCAACTCCAGGAGCTCCAAGGTCAAGCAGATAAAGTGAAGCAGGAGCTGGGCTCGTCTCAGGACAAGGCCCAGAAGCTGGAGAAACTGGTGTCTGAGCTCCAAGAATACAAGGACAAGTACCAGGTGAGTACCTACCCAGTGATGCTACTTGTTTCTTTTAAGGTGGAGATATTCCAGTGCATCCATACTGTTATCTTACACATCACTCACTGTGTACACACACACACACACACACACACACACACACACACACACACACAGTATATTGTGAAAAGTGTTTAGGAGATGCATAAAGAGTAATGTCACTGTATTGCAGATCTCTTTACAGGTTTGTAATGTGCTGATGACTTTTTATACTGTTTCCCATGATTTAACTTAAGTGTCCTCATATTCATCAACTTAATGTTTGTGTTTGTCATAGAAACATTACATCTGCCAGTACACCTTTTTGTTCAAGTCTATTAAGTGATTTATACCATTTAACAATTAACAACCAAGAACCAAGTACCCTGTTTAACTACCTTCTATGTGCATTTTCTGACTTTCAGTGGGCAAGGGTTTTAGGGGGTGGCTTGGAATGTAGGCGTGCACATTTAAGAAGAATTGTTGAAGTCATGAATGCAGTGTTATAGAAAACGGTGTTACTCATTTAGAATTGCATGTTATATCTTATGGTGGGAAAAGGAGGGGGGGAAAAAGGATGGCTTTGGTTTCTATTTCTCCTGACCGTTTTTATGCTATGCCAGCTTAACCCTTCCAGTTGCATATTATGACTTTTGCTCATTTGCTTGGTTCATTTTTGTGTTATTCACTTCACTTTCCCCTCGTACCCCTTCCCCCTTTTTTCTTTCAACTTTACTTCCTTAGTGTCTTTCTGCTGAGCTTGATTCCTCCAAGCAGGATGTCGAAAGATTATCTAAAGACCTTGAAAAGCAGATTGTAGACCTGGAGCACATGTCTAAGGAGAGCAAGGAAGTCAAGGCTCTGAAAGAGAACGTGGAGAAGCAGTGTTCGGACGTAAAAGCCCAACTCTCTACCCTCGAGGCTAGTCACCGGGGGCTCTCACTCGACAAGGAAGAGCTGTTGAGGACGAAAGACGTGCTTTCCCAAGAGCTAGAGCAACTTCAAACAACCAATAAGCGACTGGATGGAGAGAGGGATTTGCTGTCCAAGGAGTTGGAGAAGCTCAAAGCCGTTGTTCTAGAGGCGCAAGCAGAGAACCAAAACTTGAGGCACGATCAGGGTGAGAACCGAACTCAAATTGAACATCTCCAGAGAGACAACGTAGAGAAGCAGGAGTCATTGCTGAAGCAGCAGCAGGACATTCAGCAACTCGAGGCTAAGAACAAGCACATTTCAGAGGAGTACGAGGCAGCCTGCAAAGAGAAAAATGGACTCCAGGAGGAGCTCAGTCAAAGCAGGGAGAAGCTTACGTCCGAGAGGGACAACCTTGTATTGGAGAGGGATGCAGCCAGAAATGCAAAGAAATCCTTGGACGCCACAAACGCCGAGTTGCAGGCCAAGTGTCAGTCCTTCAGGTTAGAAAAAGAAGACCTTTGTGCAAAGAATACTCAGCTGCAAGCCCAGACAGAGGTCCTGACTAAAGAGAAAGTGGAGCTGTCCGCTCAAATCACTACAGTCATAACTGAGAAGGAGACCCTCCAGAGAGGGAACGGAGAGCTACAGAGTCAACTGAACACCAATAAGAAAGACTTAGAGAAACTTGCTCGAGAAAATGAAGAGCTTCGAGCTTCAAAGCTGAGCTTGGCGAAGATGGTAGAGGAGACCAAGACTAGTAGGGAGGTTACCGACTCTGAAAGGCTTCACCTTTTGCAGGAGAAAGAAGACCTGCTTGCTGCACAGAGAAAGGTTTGCTCTGAGAAAGACGAGCTTCTCAAACAGATCGAAGAGCTAAAGGAAAAGCTTCAGGTCTTAATGGAGGAATCTGCTACCACTAAGGAGAAGATTAAAGAGGCATCATCATCTTTTGCACAGGAAAAGCAAGCCCTTTGTCTCCAAAACACTGAGATTGAGAAAGCGCTGCACTTGATACGTAAAGAGAAAACAACCCTGGAATCCACAATAGAGCAGCAAAAAATGGACAATGAGCGTTTGAACCACGAAAAAGGAGAATTAGAAGAGAAGTACGCAAAAGAAAAATCTGAGAAGGCAACTCTGGCTAGTGATCGAGACAGGTTAGCTAGTGAAAGTAACACTTTCAAAGACCAATTAAACAGCTCTGCCAAGACAATTGCTGATCTGAATCAAGCCAATTCCAACATCACAACGTTGCTCGAAGAGTCCAAACAAAAGAAAGGTGAGGCTGAAACTGAGAGGACGTCTCTGAAACGAGACAAGGCAGACCTAGAAATAACTGTGCAGAAGCTGAACTCCAAGATCGAAACTCTGGAAAAGGACAACGGTGAACTCAACCGGGAGAATGGCAAACTCAAAAGTGATTCCGAACACGCAAGTTCAGACTTTATCGAGCTGAGGAATAAGTTAACAAAAGAATGCGACCTCTTGAAATCACAGTTAACAGAGTTAAATAAGAGTGTTCAGTTTCTCCAGACAGAGAAAGAACAACTACTTCAGAAGGTTAAGGAGTCTAAGGACGAGACAGAAGCCATTAGAGAGGCAAAGATAGCTGTTGAGGCCAGGTTGCAGAGTGAAGCTAGTGAAATGAACAAAGTGACATCTAGTAAGGATAATCTCTCCAAAGAGGTAGTGGCACTCCAGGGTAAAATATCCACCCTGTCAGAAGAAAATGCCAGCCTCATTCAGTCAACATCCGCCCTGAAGAGAGATTTAGCCGGTGTTAGTTGTGAAAGGGATTCAATTTCCAACGAGCGACAAAGTTTGCTTTCAGAAATAGATAAACTTAAGTCCTATCAGGCAGAAATATTAGCTGAGAAGCAGAATCTGGCCGAGGAGAAAGCCCAAATGCAAGCCAAAGTAGAGGGCCTTGCGCAGCAATATGTTGCCAAAGAGAGTACTATAGGTGACATGTCAGCCAGCCTTAAGAAATCTGTGGAAGAAAAGACAGATTTGACAGGGCAGGTCAAGGCCTTAAATGCACAACTGAAGCAGAGCGAGCAAGAGAAAAGTGACCTGGCCGGAGATAAACAGCACCTGTCGTCCAAACTCGAGGAACTAAGCAAAGAAATCAACTCCCTTGCTGAGGAAAAGACTGGGCTCCTGGCAACTCAGTCTAGGCTAGAGCAAGACATCGCTGCTCTCCGCGGAAGTCAAGATAGTGGTGATGTTGAGCGGTCGCGGCTCTTCGGTGAGTTAGAAAAATTGAGAGCTAGCCAGACGCAGTTGCAAAATACGCAGAAACAGTTGGAGGCAGATGCCCAAGCCTTACGCACAGAGAAGCAACAGATGGAAACGCAGCAAAAAGTTGCCCTGGAGCAGGCTGTCGTGTCTGCCAAGGCAAAGGAGGAAATGTCCACCAATCTGGTTGAGTTGAGAGCTCAAAAGGATGCCCTGCAAAAGGAGAGTGATGAGGTCACCCACAGAGTCACACAGCTTGAGGCCCAACTCAAAAGTGCCCTTTCTAAGCAGCTTGAGGTATTCGCCAATGTTTTTTTTTTTTTTAAATCCCTATCTTTGCACACACATTAGCATGGCTGGTGTGACGTTGCTTACTCACTGCATGCACGCGCATTTTGATGTCCTTTGTCTTTCGCTCTTTATACAGCACCTTTTTTTATGTCTTTAACTTTCATCTTTCATTTACTAACAACTTTTGCCTCTAGTTCTCAGCCAATAGTTTCTTGTGGGGTCACGGATTCAAGGGTTATGTTCACACTACCAACTTACTGATATTAGATTAGCCCTTTTTAAATGTTTATGTTCCGTCTGAATCTACTGCACAAAATAAATTGTTGTTGGTGTCAATTGTTGTGCCAAAGGTCGTGAGATACTGCCACATTTCACCTGTAGCATTATGAGCATACATTCAGGTTATATACTAATAGTTTTCTAGACAACTGCTGCTTGAAAGAAATTGGGGTATGCAATGATCTTATATGATTGCAGCAGTCTTGTAACTGAACTCTCAAGCTTGCAAAATCCGCTTTGGAATGATTGCAAAGCATGCAATTTACTTCTGCACGGCAGAATAATAATACGTTTATTGAAATCTGATTAATTCAGCTTTAATAGAAAAGTCTGTAGGTCTTCCAATAAGGGGTTTTCTTGTTCTTTGTAAAACGTGTATATATTTATCCAAAGTTGTTCGTTAATGTTGGTATTATTGCTGTGTTCTTCCTCGACTCGCTGTTCAGACAGCAGAGGCCTCTGGTCAGACTTCTGAGGCCCTGAGAAGCCTAACTGAAGAGAAAAGCCGTTTTCAGCAGGAGCAGGGCAAAGCACAGACTTTAATAAAGGAGTTGAACAGTTCTAAACTGGAGATGCAGACTCAGGTGGGACATATTATAATTATAATAGTAACTGTATTCATATAGTGCCTTTCAAAACAGGGTTACAAGGTGCTTTACAATAGAAATTACAGTAAAATAATAGAATATAATTAAGATACTGTACCAGTCAAAAGTTTAGACACACTTTCCCATTCACTCAGTTGGATAGTGTGTCGAAACCTTTGACTCGTACTGGAGAATCAGTGAGGTCATTTTGGGTTGATGTTAACTGAATTTAAGATTTTAACAATGTCTTTTTAAGAAAAAATTATTAGAACTGCTTCTAATGTAAATTGTAAATCTGTTATGCGGGATTTAGCTGGAATCGATGAAACAGCAGAATGCCAAGTATCTTGAGGAACTGGATTTGTCTAAGGAACAGCTATTATCAGAAAACCAAAGGATTAGTAGCCTTTGCCAGGAAATGTAAGTATATGATATATATATATATATACACAGTGCATTCAGAAAGTATTCAGACCCTTTTAAAAATGTCTACAAACCGGTTTTTACTTTGTCATCATGGAGTATCTAACGTTTTGGAAGTTTATTGTGTATATTCATAAGTTGTACTCATTAGTATTTTGTAAGGGATAGGTATACTTCTGTCCTATGTTGAGATATTAGACATTATGTGCCTCGTTTCTGCTGCCTATTGTTGACGAAATTATATTGATTATCATTTTTAGCCTACCAGTTTCCACTAACATAATTTTAAACGACATTGGGTTGGTTGCTACATGATTAAAACCTAACTTATTTTATGTTTAAACCCCAGTCTTGTTTTTACAAAGTAGTGAACATCTACAAGGTATTTTTTCTATTTTGCTGATCATTAAAAAGTGATCCATCCTGAGTCTGAAGTACACTGTTGCACTTCACTTTGTTCTTGGCCAAAGGGAAATACCCTTTACTAATTAATGCTAGGCTCTGGATGAGAAAAAGGCACATCAAAACAATCCTGCCGTCTTTGAACTGCCTGAATAATTTTGTTGATAACCTTTAAAGGCACACTTGGTTTAGTCCCTGGTTACATCACACTAACTTATGAAACAATATGAGCGAAAACATAACTTTGGAATATCTTAAGTTTTGCCCATTGATCTAAAGACTAAATTCAAAGCTAGGGGCGACAGACCTTCCTGTATAAAGAAGCATTTGACAGCTAACCATTTGTTATAACCGTTCAATAATCATTAGTATTGTTACTGTCAATCTCAAGTGTACAATCCATGTCAATAACTATCTTAGTGGCACAAATGTAAGTTTTTTTAAATGCTACGCTCGTCCTCCAAACCTTGTTTAAGGAATAAGTATTTCAAACTATACTACACTCATGGTTTGTCATCCAGGTGAACAACGGATCAAAAATTGGTTTGGAAGTTTTCCTATAAGTATCTGCGTACTTATTTTTACATCACTGAAGCTAAGACTGTCTGTTGGAAACCCTTTCTCTCTGTTTCGCCTCATACCTACGTCCATGTGTCTTTGTGGCCAAATGGCATGTGTGTAATTTTTCCTCATGTTTAGTGAGGGGCTGAAACAAGCTGCCAGTGTCCAGACCAAGTCCCTGGAGGGTCTGCAGGAAGAGAAAAGCAGGCTGAGCAAGCAGCTGAGCAGCAGTCCAAAGGAAAAAGGTGGACAACAGAAGGTAGATCTATATCTTCAGTTGGTCCCCTGGGCATACGTTAGAGCACCATGATCCTTTTTGATACACAGAGCAAAGCTGATATCTATAGTATACTATCATTTCAAATAATAATAATAAAAAAAAATTAAGTCTATGAAGGCTTAGGACAGTACTTTTTTATAAAGTGAATAAGTACATTTTAGCATGATATATACCATGATTAATTAATACAAAAGTGTAGTTTAATTATCATTACACATGTTCCCATGTGTTAAAATGCTAGACAATAGGATGATATTCAACCCACATGAACTGTGCATAACATGAATCTAATGGGAAGCTTTGACATACAAATTCAATCTACCAAGGAATACATTACTGTTTGTGCTGAGAGTGGCAACATTAAATTCACGGTTTGAGAAGTGCTTTACCAATTCCTTTCATAAAAGGCAATTCCTGCTATTAAACCCTTCTCCTTTTTCTCCCTAGTTGGAAGCTGAGCATGCCAAGCTTAAAAAACAGTTACAAGATTTAAAGCAAAGGTGAGCTACTTCAGTCACAGAAACTGCTCTTTTAGTGACTACATCTGTGTACAAGGAAGATGGATTATGTTAGGTTCTTTATAACGTCAAATAAAGTGAGAATCATGAAACGACCAATGAAAAAATAAATAATTGAAAAATAATAAAAAAATCTATATCACCTTGAAACTATATCATGAAGGTCTAAATGCTCCACCATCAAGTTTGTGTGGATGACCATTATTCTATGCTTATTAATTATTAATGAATCCCTCATTAAAGAAAATATAATTGTTATTGCATGTAAAAATGCTTTCATCTACATCACCAATATCTGTATATTTATAATCATCCGATCGTCGGTCTAAGAAAGGGTGACCTCTCAGTCTTAACCAGTCATAGTTTTTTCACATGTCCGATATTTCATTTAGAGGAGTTTTGTTGTGTTGATACATTTTAGCAAAAATAAATGAAAAATAGATTTATCACCAGGAGCATCATTGCCATGAATGGTTATCAGTGTTCTTTGCCCTCTCTTCTGATGTTGTGTTTTTTCCCTCAAGCTTGCCTAACAATGCTTTCAGGTATACCGTGTTGTTATGTGCCATACTTTCATTGTTGTGAGCATGAGGAATAGTATGGAAGGTTACTAATGATGAGTAGAGGAGAAGTTTAAGCTGGAATGATATGATTTTGGTGCAAGTTATACTATTTAGAAATAAGTGAAAATAATTTTTTTACGATGGGAAATCCTGAATTGCTGCAGGAATAGTAGTTACAGCAAACAACTTTTTTTTAATCTAGCTGAAGTCACCTCAACTCCTGCTTGATTTTGTTTTTGGTTGTTATTCTCAGTTTACAAAGCTTACTTAATGTTGTATTGCACACCTTTAACAAAAATGTTATGTTATGTGTTTGTGTATTTCTTTAAAATTACATCACCAACATAGCCCAATTCTTTATTTGGGTATTTCAGCTTATATCTTAAAAAAAGCATTTTTCTTACGTCATTGTGTCATCTTTCGTTAACAGTCTGTGACGATTTTGACACTTAATTTTCACTATTTCACTGCATTTTAACTATATAGATACTCTATATATTTAGTGATATTAGTCACTATAGCTGACACATATATTATATCTCAATGTTTCCTTGATGGGTTGTGCTTTATAGCGAGACCACTTTAAAGAAAGAATTGGAAAAGGAGAAAGCCTCCATCAAGCAGTCTGTCAATCAAAATGGTGCTGTGATTGCTGAGAAAGATCAGGAGCTAAAGACCCTAAAGAAAGAGGTGAGAATCACATTTGTGCACCTCCTTGTCAAGTTACACTTTAAGATTTTATAACCCTTTTATATAGACTGTTACAATTGTGACAGTTTCTCAGTCTCTGATATTGAATTGGAAGGAGGCAGAGGCTTTGAGCTGAGTACAGTCTTAGTTATTAATGGTAGAAGGTTCTGCACATGTAAACTATATGTTTGTTTGTATGTGTGTGAGTAGCTGGCGGCACTGCGTGGTGAGAGTGATACAGTGAAAGCGCTGGAGAGTTCCGTCCAGATTCTGGAGAAAGACAACAGCCGTCTGAAGAAGCGTGTTCAGAGTCTGGAGAGAGGCCGGTCTGAAGGGCAAGACACTGCCAGCAGATCCGAAGGTAGATTTTGCTTAAAGCCTCCCTTTAGCATAGATATAGTTTTAGTGAGCGGGAGAAGTTAACTGAAATCACTTCATTTCCATCTATTCAAATCCATCTATTCATCTGAACGTTCGTTCAAAAGGTGCTACAGGAGTTTGTTGGAATTTTGAACTAAGGTTATGTTTTTGTGTATGGGTGATTTGAGTAACCTGCTTTTTTTTCTTTCTTAATCGCCTAGGTGATGGAGCGGTGGACCAACTAAAGGAGGACAGGGAGGATGCAGAGAGTCAGGTAAAACAAGTCTTTACTTATTGATATTGGTAACAAATTGAATCCATCAGTTAAGGTCCATGTTATCGTAAGTAAAATAGATACATTTCTTTTTTTCCATATTTTTTTTCCATATTACCTCAAAGAGTTTAATCCAACAATATTAATCAAAGTTTACAGTTTAATATTATTAGTTAGATATTATTATATTTAGTAATGTACCAAGCTCTGGTGCTCAGTTTTTCACCCTAACAGCTTTTCCAGGAACAGTGCATGGTCTCTGATCCTATTTACTTTCTATACCATGGTTGACCTGCTTTGGAGACCCAATTGAACTGGTTTTATATCTTGTTCTGAAATAAGTAAATCACTAAAAACCAAGAAAATCCAGAAGCATATCAGTTGTGAAGGGAAAATTGTGCAGCAAAATTTCCTTCATAGATGAGGATCCAATTCCAACTTTGATCGAAAAACCTGTCAAAAGTCTCAGAAAATGGTATAATGCTACCCTTAAAGACTCTGAGCAGGTAGAGGAATTAAGGATACAAATTAACAGAGACCTGGGGGAGAATTGAGAAGACAGGGTTACCGGGAAAGCTAAAGCTATGGTGCCTTCAGTTTGGACTTCTGCCCCAGCTCATGTGGCAGTTGACAGTGTATGATATACCCATCACTGAAGTTGAAAAGCTAGAAAGAAATGTCAGCTTTTATGCTAGGTAATGGTACCACGGTGTCTTAGTAGCCTGGCTCTCTATGGGAAAGGTGCTCTGGAGCTGCCGCTTACCAGGCTTACAGAGGAGCTTAAGTGCACTAAATCTAGATTAGAAATTACACTTACGGAATCCCGAGAAAGTATAGTAAGTAAAACAGCACCCACAATAGCAACAGGATGGCAATGGAATCCAAAAGAGGCAGTGCTGCGGGCAAAACCAGCCCTTAAACATACGGAAATAGTAGGGCAAGTACAACATGGACGAGGAGGATTTGGACTTGGCACAAGTAAACAGAGATGGTCAAAACCAACCCCTTTTGGAACAATGCAAATTTAGTGATAGAACAGATACATAAGCAAGAGGAAGCAGTAACAAACCAAACAAGGGCGATGGATGAACTGGGAAAGTGTAGAGCAGAGGAAATTACCTGGAAGGACTTGTGGGGAATGGAATCCACAAGAATTAGCTTCATTGTTAGGACAACCTACGACGTACTGCAAACACCTACAAATCTTAGCCAATGGGTAGGTGAGGATCCAACATGCCCTCTCTGGGGGGACGGCTAGTCTCAAACACATAATGTCTGGGTGCAAGACGAACCTTACTCAAGGAAGATGTACCTAGCACCACAATCAAGTACTAAAATGCTTGGCGGAAGCAATAGATCATAGCGCTCAACAGTTAACGCCTTTCCCATTGGAGCAGAGGGCGACATGCACTACATTCGCTTTGTCAGGGAGGGAGTTCCGGCAAGGAAGAGTTATAGGCCAAAACAAAGCTCAGGGCAGCTGAGGAGAGCATGTGATTGGAAAATGCTTGCTGATGTCGGCCAACAACTGAGAGTCCCATCAGAGATTGCAACAACCAGCTTAAGACCAGACTTATTA